>JAUTBV010091021.1:0-18416 GCA_032361325.1 Lepetodrilus fucensis | reverse complement strand
ATTTCAAAGAAATACTTCTTCACTAATTTATCAATGTTTTATCACCATAGGTATCGGTATCGGTATCGTAAAGTATCAGTATCGGTATCGTTTTCAAGTATCGGAATTGGTATCGGTATCGTAAAAATCCAAAAGGTATACAGCCCTAACTCACTCGCAAAGTTGTTGATATCAATATTAGCCAAGGCATCTTTCTTCTCTTTGTCGCTCTTCAAAGGTTTTGAAACATCAGACAGGTCCGACTTCCTCCCCATAGTTTTATTTCTGGAAGAAAAACAGAACATTGTTGCAGTCAAAATAGACAGCATAGTTGTAGTCAACATAGACAGTGGCAGGGTTAACGTTAACAATGGGGACAACCAAATGTGGATTTAAGAATTGGCGTTCATTCCAAAAACTCAAATGAAGAATGAGTGAACTACGTCGCAGTGGGAATATTAACACCATAAACGACGATCCAAAGTTTAAATACTTAAATGAAACCTCAGAGTTAAAATTATCGAGCTTGCTCAGCAATATGGTTTCTAATCAGTCCAACATAAGTCGTCAGTAGATTGACAGATATTGTTGAACATCATGGCAAGCAAGATAAAGTTAAGTTACTTTTTATTATTATACGATACTGGAATGGCCTAATTGTTCAAAACACACAAGAATTCCACCAAAGCACAATATATTAGTATGTGCAGAGCACTGCTATTGTGAATAATGTGCAACATGGACACTAGCTAACATCATGGACAACAGCTATAGCCTAACTGTAGTCGACATGAACAACATAATGGTAGTCAGCATGAGACAACATAGCCGTAGTCAACATTGTTGTAGCAAACATGGGCAACATAGTTGTAGTGAACATGGACAAAATAGCTATAGTGAACATGGACAACATATATTTGTAGTCAACATGTACAACACAGCTGTAGTCAACATGGACAACATATTTGTAGTCCACATGGACAACAAACTTAAACTGCGGTGTTAACCATAGGGACTTTGAAAGCAGACACCATTGTTCATTTTAGAAATGGCTACAGACTTTTTTTTAAATCTAAAGAACAACTTTAATTTCATCCAGTTTTAATACTGAATTTCAAATTCAGAGGATAAATTATCTAGCTTGCTCAGCAATTTGGTTTCTAATCAGTCCAACAGAAGTCGTCAGTAGATTGACAGATATTATTGAACATCATGGCAAGCAAGATGAATTTAACAGTTAATTTTTATTATATGATATGGAATGGCCCAATTGTTCAAAATGGACCAGAATTCCACCAAGAGAATACGCTAAGCACATTGAATAATGTGCTATATACAATTATTATTATCAACACAGCAGTAACCAACATGGACAACATGCTGTAGTGAACAAGGACAAAATAGCTGTAGTGAACATGGACAACATATATTCGTAGTCAACATGTACAAAACGGCTGTAATCAACATGGACAACACAGCTGTAGTCAACATGGACAACATATTTGTAGTCAACATAGACAACAAACTTAAACTGCAGTGTTAACCATGTAGGCAAATAAATTTGAAAGCATAGACAACATTGTTCGTTTCAGAAATAGCTACAGATTTTATTTTTTTTTAAAAGAACAACAACTTTACTTTCATCAAGTTTCAATACTGAATTTCAAATTCGGAGGTAAAATTATCTAGCTTGCTCAGCAATTTGGTTTCTAATCAGTCCAACATAAGTCGTCAGTAGATTGACAGATATTATTGAACATCATGGCAAGCAAGATAAAGTAACCTTCAACTTGAAACGCTTTATTATTATTGTATTAAAAGACATTCCACTAAGTTACATTCAATAAAGTATTCAAGAAAGGTCCAAAAAGATTTAATTTAATAATTTTGTAAATTAGCCTAAAATAAAATAACCTCAACATTTGCATAATACTTATCATGCATGACCTGCAACGTAAACAGCTCCAACCAACCTGTTAATGTTGTTAATGGCATTGTTGATGGCATTTTGATCGTTGGGCACCATCCCATCCACGCGGTACACAGACTTCACGTTTTCCTTGTGGTTAACATTAACAGTTGCCTTGGCTCTTGGTACAGAGTTGGCCGGACCTGCCCCGTTTTTTGTCGAGTTCGGGGACCTCTCCTTGTTGGAATTCCTCCTCTCCATGCTGTTGGACTTCCGTGAATCTACACTATTATTCACACGCCGGTTCTGCCGGTCGTTCAGGGGCCGTTGGCTGGAGAAGCTTTTTTTCGAGGGGTGATCGCGCTTATCTTTGTTAGCGTCTCTGATCTCGTTTTTTGGATCCTTTTTTTCCAGCACATCACTGCTTTCAGAAGCCGTTTCCCACTCCTCGCCTTCGTTGGAAGCCTGCTTGGTTAGCGGGGGTTTCTTGTAGCTGGGGGTGGGCGGGGCGCTGCCGCCTCTGGCTTTCCCACGGCCCCCACCTCTTCCTCCGCGCTCGATGCCGCCGCGTCCACCGCGTTCGGCCGCCACTCCACCTCTCCGAGCAAACCTTGGTGGCGGTGGATTGCGCTCCGGTCTTCGGTCACGCCTGTTATAATTTAATTTTAAAAAAATATTAGTAATCTAATAATTATTTTGATTTTAGAGAACTTTTATAAACCTGGAATATATAGATCCCAATAAGTCTCTCAAGATGCAATCAACAACTATCATTATATATTAACTCTCTCCGTGCTGAAGGAAACCAGAGATGCCCTAAACAGCTGCCTGTGCCAAATCCAGCAGGCAGTGTTAAACAAATTGAAAAAGAAAAGGAGATTATTTTTCAAGCTGGAGTAATCAACGTTTACCTGTTTTGAGATCCTGTGTCATTGTATTCTCTTCGTTCTCCATTGGTCATTGGTGGTCTGTTGAATCCCCCTCGCTGTGGGGGAGCAGTAAACCATCGACCTCTGCCACGTCCACCTCTGGCAGGGCCCTCTCTGCCGTTTCCTCCTCCTGAAAACAAACATTGCTCCAGCATTACACATCTAGCCAACAACATGTTTTAGTACTCATTGGTTATTTATGCCAAACTGACCGACATATTAGCAATATTTGTTTTTTGATTTAATGAATTAGTATTTGCATGGCAGCGGGAATATTTTACTCATACACGACAAAACAATATTTAGTAATTTGTGTTTTAAAAATGATTGCCATTGCCGAAATTTTAGAATTTGATTTCCAGTCGATTACATAAAGATGTTATGCAAGGTCTATTCTTTACGGTATTAATTATTGCATAACATTATGGGAATCTTTCACCAACATGCAACAAACTAGTCATACTTTCATTGATCAATTTAATGCTGTATGTCGCTGGAGGAATATTTCAAACATTTCAGATCTCTTCTATAAATATGATCAGTTCAAAGGAAGTGTCACTTAGTGTCTGAAATTACACAGGATACAGGGTCCACCCTGACACCCAAATCACGACTTCTCACCTCTGCCTCTGCGTGAAGGTTCACCCCTCGGAGTGAAACCGGCTCCCATAGGACCAGAGTTGTACTGACGATAGCCGCCCATCTTTTCCTTGTCGTCGTCCTCGTTTTCACCAACTTCACCAAACTTATGGTTTTCGAACCGTCTTTCCCTGTTCCAAGCGTTGTGTCGAGGTCTTCCTCGTTCTTCATGGTGGCTACCACCGCTCCGGTCCTTATGCAAACTGGCAGACTTCTGCGTGTTGTTGATCTCCTCTTTGGTTTCTTTGGTAAGCTTTACTTCCTTGTTTTCCTTGTCCTTCCCAGAGACTTCCCTGGCTTCGGACGTCCTCTCACTGGAGCTCTCGCTGTAAGTGCCACTCGTCTCGTCCACCGAGACATCGCTCTCTTCGTCACGGCCGCGTCGCCTCTTCGATGTGTCGACGTCTTCGCTCTCGGTCGGTTCTGCATCGTGAGACGGATCCTTCCAGTGTCCAAAGCTGGGACCCTTGTCCATCTTGGGACCTCGGTATGGTCTGTCCATGCTGTGGTAGTCTCCCCTCCCTCGGCCACCGCGTGTTGGACCCATCGCACCGCGGGCGCCACGTGACCTGCTTCGGCCTCGGCCGCGAACAAACTCGCGACCGCGACCAGGCATGCTCCTCGTTCTGTCCCTGTCTGTGCGGTCCCGATCACGGTCCCTCTCAAAGCGGTCCATGTACGGCTCCTCTTTTTTCTTCTTTGCCGGTGGCCTGTCTTTGCCACCGCCCCGGTCGCGCTTGTCTATGGACTTGTCGTCGAAGGGATCCTTGTCGCCGTGTGGCTTTTCCTTCTTGTCCTCTCGATGCTCGCTTGCGCTTTCGGCTTGTACCTGTTCTAGTTTCTCCTTCATGGCATTTCTGAAATAAAGAGTTTGTATCCAAATTAACCACCACAAATGCATTAATTATAGAGCGTATTCGATTCAACACTTAACCTACCCTAGGGCGACGGTCGTGTGATGAAATTAGCTAATAATGGAACTCGTATCATGAGTGTTTGGTCATTGGTAATTTCATCACCCTAGGGTTGGTCGAGTGTTTGAAACGAATATGCTCTTAGATCATTTTTTGTTTGTTTTACTGTTGGTCTAATCTTGATCACTGCTTCACAGGGCATCTCCAGTAGGTTCCATCACTAAGCAGAATAAACATATCTCGTAATTTATATTCACACAAGGCCAATCAGTCACTATCTAGAATTTATAATTACTTTTCATTTTCTCGTTTATTCCACACAGTCTCGGACCTTGCGTTTTCAGAGATGGCAACGACTTCCCTCAGTGGCTCTTTCTTTGTAGATTCCTGAAACAAGCGATCAAATTATGATGAGCCATATTTCAATTTTTTTAAATTGTCATTATTCAATATAATGAAAATCAAGATTACCGTTGATTATAAATATCCAAATTTCATTGTATTTTATTTTTGAGTCGCTTTCAAGATTCTGTCACTTACACGAATCGTCTCCTTCCTGAGGTTCACAGGCTTCTCGTGAAGAACAGGCTCCTTGGGAGAGTCGCTTTTCCTCTCGGACGAGGCCGCAGAACTTGTGGAATTGTTCGAGGCGCTTCTCTTCAGCGACATGTAGTTGCTTCTTGGTGGGGGTGCCGACTGAGCCTGTTGTGCAGAAATTGGTGGCGGGCAGCTGGAGTGGTGATCACGTCCTGTAAAATACCAAACAAACAATTGTGAAATTATATCCAACTTGCATAAATAACATCAAGGCTCGCAATAAGCTTTCAAACGTGGCTCGCAATAAGCTTACAAACGGAGTCAAACTCTGGATGCGAGATTACAAAACCTTTTCCAGTACAATTTCACAGTCAACTAGAATATTTTATGAGGAATTATGAGCAAAACCTGATTTTCTCTCTCTCCGAAAGTAAACAAGAATTTGTTTATAAAACAAATTGGGGTTTAGAGACCCTTTCAAAATAAAGATCCTCTAATCATGATATTGAGAAGAAGAGCACTTACGTGATTTGCCCTCATCTACCGATGCCCAGGCTCTGTGTGGTTGAGACGGCGGGACTCGGTTCTGCCGAGATTGGGAGCTTGGAAAACGATTTCCCCATTCGTCTTTCCTTCTGTAATCAGAATCTTTGTCGTCTCGCTTGTCGACGTCAGACTTTTGTCTGCGAGACTCGGGGGCGATCTTTTCAGGTCTGAAATCATTGGAGAGCAAGAGGTAACTAAAGTATACAGATGACTGGATTGATTAGTAACGAAGAAACAATCTTATTGAACAAACAACGGTCAGTTCCCTGTACAAATCAGTAACCCTCCCTGCTGGAGTAGCTACGCAAAGGCTGCTGATTAGGGTATGTCTGGTTGACTTCAGCATGGAGGAGGTTAAAGGTGCATCAGAACAATGTGGAGGATGGGGCAAACGTAGTGCAGCTTTACCTACACATGGTTATCGCAAGAATCCATACTATTTGCAAGACTCCACTCTTCGAAGCATTCCCACCCCTACCCCACGGCACATTGAAATAGCTGATTTTCCGTGTCAACCCACCAATCTAAATAGCTTAGTTATCCTGTTAATTCATTTGGCTATTGTTTAGAAAACTTATCTAACTTAGCCAGGCATTCCTATACATTATGCTCTCGTCAAAGAGTCTCAATGATGTGGAAAACCCTTGTTTAGTCTAAATGTTACACAATGTGACGACACGTGTAAAATGGTAATATAGAGCCAAACTGGGAATTAAATGTAGTTACCATCACAACTATGCATACTCACTTGTCATCCACCTCCCAACTTTCACCCTTATCTTCCTTTCCCATTCCGGCTTCATCAAAGGGGTCCCTCTGTACGACGGGACTTCGTGGATGGGAGTTTCTCTGGTCGAGATCCTTGGAGGACTTGTCGACATCCGGAGGTCCGGAATCACGACCGTCGCGGTGATGTTCGTCACTATCACCCTGGTCGCCCTGGTGTTCATAGTCCCTGGCAACAGAAAAAGAGAAATTATTTAGCTTGGGAAAAAACCAAGATAGGTGGCCATCAGACAACAAGATACAGATGTCTTTGGCAATACACATTAGAAATACTGAGTATATCCTTAACGTGGCGGGTCATAGTGCTGGCCTTACAACTTGGGTTGTATACTCCCCAGGGAGTTAGAAATAAAGTTAGGGCCCACTTGATTCATTGACCCGGGGCCATGTTCCCAAAGCTGTCGATTACACAAAATCGTCGAGTCTTCATAGGGGGAAATGTCAAAGTTTCCTGCACGAACTACTTAATGGTTTCATATCGTTAAATATGGATATTGTCAGATACCAAATTACTAGTCGACAACTTTCCCCATATTGCCAATCTTCATAGATTCTACATCAAGAATCATTCCACTCACTTTCTCTCATAGTCGTATCGGTCATAATCATGGTACATTCGGGGGTCGAAGTAGGGCCTCCTCATTTCGTCAAAGGCTCCTGGGGGTGGAGGATAGCCCCTCTCCATCCAGGTGCGGGGGTCCCGCGGGTCCCTCTCGTACTGTTCTGGCTGTCTGGTGTCGTCCTGACTGTCCGTGCCAGAACCGTGGCTGTCTGTACGACGACGCATCGTTGGCGGGTACATGTGCATTCCTGCAGAGAAACAAATTGACATAAATTGGTTATTTATAGTTTGATAAATACATGTCAACATTGTTTAGTCATTTGCAAGAAGTGTACAATTTTGGTAATTGCAGGCCACAATTTAACCCTCTCCATCTTGGGAGGGAACCAGAGATGCCCCAAAGAGTAGTGTCTGTTTAATCCAGCAGGGAGGTTAAACTGTAATTCAAGACATGAGACCAAGCTTGGAATTAAAACAGCCATGTATCGAGATCTCACCTGGCATGTCGATTCTGCCAGCGTATCTGGGATCCATGAATGGGGGTGGCATGCCGCCCCAGGCCCTGGGGTCGTACGGCGCCCCCACCCAGTGTGGCGGGGGTCCCTGGCCGGGTCGGAAGCCCTGCGGCATCTGCGGGTGCTGACCAGAGCTCTGCTGCGACGGCTGCTGTTGACTAGGCTGGGAAGGCGACTGGGATGTTGCTTGTCTCATCATCTGCTCCTGTTGCTGTTTTTGAAATCGTGGAGGCACATTCCGAGCATAGGTTTTGGAGAAGGTCTGGTTACTCTGTCAGAAATTGAGATCAGTGACTAACTCCACCATGCAATTGTGGTACTAGCAAGGGTCAATCTGACTAATTAAATTCACAAAAAGCAAAATTACACATTGGAAAATAGGAATCTTCGTGAGAATTAGGGAGTTAAGATATTAGCAACGGAAAGCCAAACACCAGTTAAAGAGCATACACGATACAGAAGATCGGAAATGAGATGAAAAGATTCTTAGGAAATCGGACATGCTTTGTTCATGCAAATACAACATGCACAACTGACAAATTGGGAGTGAGTTTTGACATGGTCAGATATGCACCCTTGCTACGAGTTAAGTCTCTGAGCTACAGACACTGACTACAGCTATAACACGTAACCTTCTCATGCACAACCAGAAATGCTCAACAATGTCCCAATGTTAAAAGTCCAAATATAAACACATTATTTAATTAATAATTTAATATCGAGTCCAATTTGCTTAATGACGTGCAATTTTGATTTCCACGAGCATTTCTGGTGCTTACAAAAGCTTAATCTGTGGTTTTAAATTACTGTTAAAATACTGTAAAGCACATCAAACAAATCAGAGATTTGTGCTCAACAATGTTTTACAAAAAGAAATCAACACAACCCATTGAAAAGAAACACTTGTATTTCAGTTGTGATTAGAGGCTTTGTTCAATCTGTTGAGAAATAACAATGCATGCACTATTAGGTTTTGGTCAAATTCAATTTAATTATCACAACTGCAAATCATAACTTCTTATTTCATATTAGTTTATATTTCTTTTGGTATTGGAGTTTAGTCGCTTTCTAGATTCTTTCACCAATATTCACGACTTGTTAGTTTAGGGCAGGAGGAAACCTGCAACATCTGTAGCACTGAATATCGCAGTAAACCTGCAAGCACCGGCTAGGACTGACAGACCAAGGATGATATCTGCATTGCCGCTCTACAGACAGTGCATCCTATTAATATCGTGTCAGTAACATTGATGCCAGGCCCTCGGGGAGGGAATTGAACTCAGGACCTTTGGTTCTGAAGGCCAACGTTCTACCACTGTGCTACATCCCGCCCGTCTTCATTTTTAGTTTCCAAATGAGAATTAAAGTTTCAAGCACAGATTTTCTCATTAAATTTGTGTGTGGCAAGTTTACGAGACAAATTGATCAAGTGGACACGTGGGTGGTTGTTAACGGACAGACAACAAAAGTGAAGAGACGACGGATTCACAATAAATACACAAGCTTGGACCAGATTTGTCTGATCAAGCTAAACAGCTAAAAGCAACAGAATTGACCATTTAAAAACTAAACAATTTTAAAATACACACAAGATATTATAAACAATCACGCATCACACATTTAACTCCTCATGAATACAAGTGTGACATTTGCTCATAAGTGAAATTACTTGAATTGTCGCTTGTTAGCAGAGGGATTTTTTCATCCATGTGCCACAATTACAAAGGAAAGGTAGTAAATCCCCAAAATGCATTTACTTTTAAAACAACAAAACAAAAAAATCGTTCAACAGCAATATTTTTTTCAGTGACTAGATTTCTGCTGCTTGCAAAATGTCCATACTTCACGACATGTATCATTGAAACATGCACAACAGTGAGTGAATATGGAGTTTGACGTCACTGTGGGAATCTTTCACCCATTTGCGACGAATGCACAACAGATGTCTGAATTGGATCAGAAAGCCAAATATCCAAATATTTTCTATTTTTCAATAATCAATAAACAAGTTTTCCACTAGAAACAACAATTTTGGGAATTTACTTACCGATGGTGGATATTTGCGATCCCTGCCGTCTCGGGAATCTTTCTCGCTGCTCTCGCTGGGCGTGCGACTTGACCGCCCTCCTTCAGAGTCTGCACCGTCACGATCCTGTAGACAAAAGCATAAACATTCAACTGGTAATCAACAATGTAAAGAGCAAGAAATAAAACCCACAAATTCACAGGGCATCTCAAATAGGCACAAGTGATGGTAAATTAACACTTTTAATGCTGCCAGATTCCCTAAAGAGCAATCCAGCAGAAAGAGGCTAGTTGAGGTACACAAGAACACACTCCCACCTCCCATACAAAAAAAATACTTAAGTTATACCTGGCAAAATATTTACAAATAGAAACAAGATCTTCTGCATTTCTCCAACAATTTAAAGTGACTCATACACCAAAAATCAAACTTAGAGCAGATGATCCTGCACCACAGTGTGATTGATTCCTTCCAATGTTGACATTAAACTTCATCCACATTGCGCCATGCACGAGAAACCTGTGTTGAGAAGGCCTCACCAATTTCAAAACAAACAATCGTTTACATTCGCCAAGTACAATGTAGCCTATTTCGATGGGTTTGTGTGACTTTTCATGCTTGAAAGTTTGTATTCTTGCTAATATTGCTCTATATATTATATGACCAATAATAAAAATGTGCATAGGTGAAATCTCCCGAGTGTACAAGTCCTTTTAACTAAAATATTTCACTTAAAAAAACAGTAATTACTAAATTACTAGAGTTTCACACACCCATTCCCAATCAGAACATTTCCACTAACCTTCTCTTCCTTTTTCTTCCCAGTTCGTTCGTCCAGCTGCTTCAGCTTCTCTGCAGCGGCTGCCTTCCTCTCTGTTTCCATCCTCTTCTCGTCCTCCTCTCTGCGCTGTCGTGCCCGCTCCACCGCGGCGCTCACCTCCTCTCCGTTCTGTCGGCGCTTCTGTCTCCACACCTCGTCCTCATCTTCGGCGGCGGAGTGACGGCTGATCTGGGGCGGCGGGCCGTATTGGTGTCCTGGACGCTGGCCGGCCTGGGGTGGGGGCATGCGGAAGTGTGGCGGGTAGGGTCCTTGCTGGCCCATGAAGTTGTATGGATGCATCGTCCAACGCTGTGGAAAAGAGAAATTTCAAAATTTCAGGTGGTGCATGATTTATACATCTTAAATTTGACAAAAATCTATTTATGATAAACTGTTGTGTTAAAAATAACATATTGCTATGTTGCAGGCACATGCTCTCAAACTCAACAACTAAGCTATTTTTGACTCACAAAATACTAAAGGAGAAGAATTTTTAAATGAGCTCTTTTTTTTTTATTATTACAGGATACAGGTTTAGTTCTAGAAATGGATACAATAATTAATGCGAGTTGAATTGTCAGAGTTTACGTACTGCGTCCATGCCAGGAGGTGGAGGTCTGGGTCCTCCTCTGTACTGTGGGGGCGGATGCCCATGGGTCCAACCCTCACCTGACTTTGCGGATCCCTGTTCATCCTGCAAACAGCATTGTACATTGAGGTGTTGTTACTACTAAAGACATTAGTGGTCAGAAAAGCAACAATGACTTTGTTAATTCCTATCACGCAACCATACTGAACAAATTCTTACGACTACTGGGTTGAGGACTATTCAAATAATTTTGCAGAAGAGCCCAGACTCAGAGATTACTATATTTAATTTAGTACAATTTCATACTCTTTTATTCATGAATTCCATATCACATTTGAACTCGAGCATCTCGGTGACAGGTCATATAAAAATATGAATTGAAACGAACAAAGACTGAGGTCATCAAGAGGATCTCACCAAACTAACACTAAGAAGTTCTCCCCTGGTTTTCAACAAAACAAGTCTAAACCAATGATGGCAGCATTGTTCATGGCCATACCTTATGTTTGTCGTATTTGGAGGAATCGCGGTCATGTTCGACGTCTTCTCCGTGTCTCTCCATGTGTCTGTCTCCGTGTCGTTCTCGTTGTTCCATCATGAGACGCTCCATGTCTGGGTGGCGTTCGCGGCGATCATCGCGTTTACCACCTTCGCCCCTCTGGAGTCTTCTCTCCCTTCGGTGCCTGCAAGACACAACATAATCAATTAATTGTAAACTATCTGGAAAAAGTAATAATTTGAATATTTGTTTTCAAAATTTCCAAATTATCTTTTTATTTTCTTTCATGTCGAAGTTCTTGAAAACATAATCATCTATCTAGGTAAATTCTTACTTTCTTTCTTTTCCGTCTCCATCTTCATCATCACTGAATACAAGTTTAGCACTGAAATGGGGAAAAAGGTGTAAGATAAGTTTCCACATCACATAAATGTGTTTGTATCATCACAGAATGTCTAGACACATTCCTAAATAGCTTTCCACAAAAACAGTATATTGGCTTAAGAGTTGCAAATGTGAACATTTCAATGGACCCTCCTCCTCTAACACAAAATCTAGCATGGAGAATATACTTGATCAACTTTGCTACACACCTATAATCAATTTCGCCCGAAGCTCCTGCCCATCCTCCGTCGTTTGGCTCGGTGCGCAGAATTTCGTCGAAGTCTTTTAGATCCTTGTCAGTTATTATGGCAGGTCTCTTTACGCCGTCTTCGTCTCTGTCCCCCCTGTCCCTGTCCACAGGCCCCCGCTGAGACATGTGTGGGGGTGGGCCTCGGTATCTGGTGGAATTACAATGATATATTGCATTACTGGCCAGCTTTGTACAAATCTGAGGAGTTAAAATTGACTGTAGATTCTGTACATATATATATATGCAAATACATGCTTTCAGCAGAGAACAAACCCGGGGTCTGGGGGCATACAGGCCCATAAAGAAAAGTTACACAATGAGAGAAACTGGCAGTTCTACATACCTTCCATCATATGGGTATGGCGGCCTAGGCATTCCTGGATAGTTGTTTGGTGGATAACCAGCAGGCATTCGACCAAACATCTGAAACAGGAATAACACAGAGAACTGTAAGTTACAACAATAAATAGTTAGCCACCACTAGCTATCAACAAGAACAGTAAGGTTAATCCAAATTATTAATGGTTAATCCAAATTATTATCGTAAATTACAAATGACAAAATCGTTAGGCAATCACTTACTAGATTAGTTCCAGTGATTAAATCAAAGTTGTTGTTTTTTTTGTTTTTTAATGAAACAATAATTGATCCAAAAGGTTTTTTGGGAGTTTGTTTTAAATCAAATTATGTAATAACTACACTCCCATAAATTACAATAACAAGCCAATGCTCTAAAGGTTCTTATCTGCAAGAAAACAGCAAACATACCAAACCAAACAAGCGTCATGTACTTACATATGGTGGCATCATTCCTCTATACTGGGGGTGTGGCATGCCCATGTGAGGTGCCATGGGCATGGGGCCCTGAGTGGATGTGGGGCCCTGGCTAGAACTTGGCCGTGGGGGGATCGGCTGGGAGGGAGAGAGGGTGTCTCCCCCACCGGGAGTCGGGGGGCCATTCGGCTGTGTTTCGGTGAGGGTCTGTGATGGTGAAGACGTCGGTGATAGACTGTCTGGTTTTGGCTGTGGTTGCTGCATGGCGCCACGCCCACCTCCTTCTCGCCAACTCCCTACATCTGGAACAGACACAGGACTTGCATCATAGACTTGAATGTTTTCAACGAGTGAAGCGAAAGAATCGCTGCATTGGGAGACAATTTTCAACCGTAACAAATAATCCTGCATAGAATGACCAAGTTCAATTAGTAGTTGTCACTATACAAATCTATAGATGAACAATTCTGGTCATGGATTTTTCAGCAAAATATAATTGGACCTGGCATGCATTTTGCAGTTGCTTCCCCTTAATCAAGAATTGCTTCCCTTGAACCTAGCTATGTCATCATGTTTAACATTATATTTCCACTCCTCATAAAAATGAGATGCTGATGTCAGTGATAGAACTATTGATAGACTATTCACCCACAAATATGATTAAACAAAATAGAAGTGTAAATTAAAATAGTGGTCTTGATTTGGGGTTTAAAAGCTTAAAATAGAAAACCAGTCGAAAATTTCATACTTCATAGATAAGTGATTTGTTTATATATATTAGAACTGGGACTATGTGTTATAGAACAACAGGCCACAGCTGGGACCAACAGATGCGTGCTATCTTGCATTTATACTATGCAGCACTTCAACCAAGGCAATCAATTCCATATTCCAGTGAACAGCCACTTACTTTGTGGTCGCAAACTTGGCCCTGGTCCATATTGAGTATCTGTTTTTTCTTCCTTCTTTTTGATGGTGTCTTTTGCTTCCTTTTCTTCCCCCAAAGCAAGACTTGGAAATTCCTCTTGGAACAGTGGTGACTGATGACTCACAAGATTTCCTAAAATACACATGGTTGAAACAGATTGAGCACAACTGTGAAAGTATGCTTTTCAAATAGCTTTTGTATAGGTTGACAAATCATAAAGCTGTTTAAATCATATAATTTACTGAATAATATAGAATTGAGTAGCAGATTTTTTCTTTAAAGTTGAGTTGACACTGTTGACTCACCATGTAAGATGCCCCCACCAGTTACACTGCTCCATGATTTTACCCCTGTGCTGGTGCCCCCAGCTACACTGGTCTGAAATCATGAGAATCTCAATATATTATACATGAAAATTTACAGTTTGTCATCAACTCCAAACTGAAACATGTCAACATAACAAATCACGAACTGTAACTAAGTTGGGACGACTACCTTACGAAAGCGCCAAAAAGGGTCATTCATAAGCAATCTGCGAACTGCACATTTTATGACCAGATATAAATGAGTGAATTATTGTTTTAAACCACAGCAGGAACAATGCAATGGATGGATGAGCAAGTTTACCTTGGTGTTTTGTGCTGATTGCCCAGAGGGCGCTGACGTAACCGGCGGCGGCTGCGACGGTTGCGGCTGTTTTCCACTGGCTTCCTCCGCTTTCCTCTCTTCCTTCGTTCCCCATCCTGAAACAAAACATCAACTTTAGTTACAATTCTAATACCACGACAATCATCAATTCTCAAGAAAGTTAATAAAACTGTTCTAAACAGTAAGGATTGTCCGCCTGCCCAGGACAGGCCCCAATATTACGAAACTTTTCCGAGTACAATTCAGTTTTATTCATAAATCCCTATAAAATTTGACATTGAGCATGAAATCGCAGTCAAAATGTAATGTAATCTCAGGGCCAGGTGTAAAATAGGCCAAGAATGTAATTGGAAAGAAGACCAGCAGGGATAGAAGTTCCCACTCGTCAATGTAAAAAGGACTTGTAGAACATTGTGTGCCAATTAAATTTCAAGAAATGACCAGTTCTGGTTAACCAATAAATTTGAGTGTCAACAACATCTCCAGAATAAATTACAATTACTGCTCCATCTACAGAAAGAAGCTAGTGAATTAGCGTTTTACGTCACAGCGGGAATCTTTCACCCATACATGACAAATGAGGAAAGAAGGAAACTTCTCCGGACATAGATGCCTGGCACAATTCTAGATTGGCTTGTGTACCTGAACCTCCGGTTGGAACAAGACTGATATTCGGGTCGTTTCCACTGTTCTCACTCTTCAGACTGGGCAGATTAGCCGGAGGCGGCATACGACGAGCTGTCCCCACTTTACCCAAGCTTTGTAGGCCATGTTGACGAGGGACTATCGAGAGACATCAAAGATTAAACATTCATCACAAATAATCCTATTTGGACAAATAATATTTGTTGTAAATTTATAAATTGAATATTTTGTGATCCTTTCCTTGAAATTCTTTTTATAAAATAGCAATACAACTGAAAAAGATAAAACTATTGAAAACAATTACCCGCGGTCTTCTGAGTTTCGATAGTCTTCCCTTTATAGATATTGTTGATGTTTATCGCCGTGAACTTGCCCTTGCCTTTCTCCCCCCTATTGCCTAACCCCGAGACTGAGGACATCTTGCCGAAGCACACACATTGAAGGCTTTCTCGTATACCCTATGAACGAACCGCAAGTATCTGAAACATAAGAAAACTAATTTAATAAGATTTTGTGATACAACTGGGGAAAATACTTCAGTCAACATACATTAATTAGTCATATTTTGAGAAAACGATCAAATGCCTGCAGATAGAAAAAATAACTAGCAAAGAAAACAAAACAGAAAGAGTTGGAGGGGGGGAGGGAGAACTACAGTAGTTCCAGCAGTAGCAATTCCTGTTGTAAGGAGAATCTGCAATACCCAGTGCAGGGCTCTGGAATAACATATGCCCAACATACAGGGGCAAGTTAAATTGCACTGCGGGCAACATTGTGCACCTTTGACACTTGCCTTGAGGGAAAGTGTTGCAGTAAACCCGAAAGTACAGGCTAATGGCATGATCTTGACTGAGGGGCAGCCAGTTTAACCATCTCCATGCTGAAGGCAACTGGAGATGCCCTAAAGCAGTCAGCCTGTGTCTAATAATCGAGCAGGGAGAGGGTTAAGCTATGCCTCGACAGTTGTGTAGATGCTTCATCCTCCTGCAATTTGTGCACGAGAAGCATGGAAATCAGGTCATAAATACACATGGAGGTAGTGGTTATGTTTTGTCAGCAAAATACTTAAATGAGACTAGTGCTGGAGCACATCAATCGTAGAGCAGATCAATCGATATACTATGACAACATTGTGCAGGATGCTGGTATGGTAATTGATCCATGCTTGGTAAAAATGTACACTTTGCCTACGTTCTGTGGCTTTCCTCCAACCTTGTTGAATGAAAAGCTGACAACAGTTTGTCAATGCAATTTCATTATAAATGTAATTTATTCATGCTAAATTTAGCATCTAATAATAATAGCAGAGAAAGTGTTGGTAATATAACTTGTGCAAGATATTAAGAAGTATCCAGATCAAGGCCTGGTGAGGAAACCACATAAAAACAGTCACAACAGTAATATAAGCTGGGATCACAGTCAAGATTAGTAAAGATAAAAGGAAAATTAGAAAGACCTCAGTTTTTTGAGTATTTTATCTGGAGGAGAAAGTGTTTGTGGTGTGTGGGGAAAATCACTGGATGGGGAAGGGGGCTTCTGATCAACATCATATTGGTCATCATTGCTTAAGCATTTAAAAAACATTTATAACGATCCAGTTGTAATATTAATTTGGGGAGGGAAAACATATATATATCAACTCAATATTTTAAATGGTGCACTGTAAATATGACACTTCCTAGTGAATCATACGAGACTTTATATTATTGCCACTCTACATTATACAAAAATAAGATCTTTTGATAAATAGATCCAAGTTGGATCCTTAATTTCATGTTTGCCGGAAGCTGGTTGCTACTCATTTTCGTTCCAAACTTAGCCACGAGACGTCACTCGTCAGCCTACTTGGAATACGATGGAACAAAGGTCCGACAAATTTATGCAGGAATATTCTTTTACGATTTATTAGAACTAAGCACCATTATTACCATAAATAATACGGTGATCTTATATAAAATCAAAGAATGAACATGCAAATGAGTTCACAACGTTATGCAAGCGTCATTCAGAGTGTTCGCGTCGATCAGTTTAGCTCTCGCAGAAAGTCGGAAACCTTGCATAACTTCACGCTAATTATGCATCAAATATGCAAAAGAATTGATGCAAAATTCTCATTTATTGTAGCTAGATGTATGGGTAGTATAATGCTAAGGTATTCGAGTAATGTATTTGACTGGAAAGCTCATAATGCATTACCTTTTGAATGACGCTATGATCGAATATCGGCTAGGCTAGTCGCGAAACGAAACAAAGATAAATAGATCACCTCGGGTCGTTCCGGAATGAATTATCAAGCTATAAAGGAGTGTAACGGGTACTTACGCCGGCTCGTTCCGTTGGGTTTGTTTGTAGATCAAACAGACAAAGTAATAATCAAGAAGCAGCGCGGATGGCTTCTGATTTTTGTTGGATTCTTATCCAAAACACTTGTGTATTAGATGCTTACCAAAATGGCGAGCATACAAAATATGTAAATGAGCTCAATGATGTCATAATTTCCCAGAATGCACCGCGCTAGTGCGTTGCGTGTAAAGGCTTGCAGAAATTTATTGACAGAACTTTGCCTGCAAATATGCATGTAATATATGAAATTTATTAACTATTAACTGTATAATAAATACACAATTTCAATGAACCAGGTATACAAAGCAACACCAACAAGGAAGCTTTACACAGCTCTATTTGACCAACCAAAACAGCGCATCCTCTATTATTATTAAAGTGAAAGTAAACTATTCTAGGAATGTTCTATTAGATTTTCTGAACTGGTGTGTTATGGGTGTGGTGTAAACAATAATAAAATTATCTTACTAGAAATACAGATTGAAATAGATTAATAATTTTACTTTATATTTTAAAACACTTAGTAAGTCTAAATGTTATTGTGTCATCATAAGGCTACATTGGAGTCCAGGCTACATATATATACATATTATATTTAATGAAATTATCACTGGAACTATGTAGACTATGCAAACGCAAGATTAGATATAATGTATCTATAATATATGTGTACCTAAACAGGAAGTATTGTTTTTGTAAATGCGTATACTATTACACCCGTTATATTGGATGATGCAATAATATATGTGTACGTGGGAATTTGGAATGTTGATAACTTTCAATAATGTAGCCTAATATTAGTAAGAGTTTGCTAATTCATTTGAAGTAGGCTTATTTCGTAGAATACCTCGGTAAATATTGTATTGAATTAAAACACACACACCACCCACTACTAATGTTGTAGGCCTACTATACACAAATAAACAATATTATTATATATTTTTGTATTCACACCATATCATAATTTTACTATTTAGCGCTATGTTAATCAAGCTGCAGTCTCATTAAAATGAGATCCGAAACTAACGCTCAAACAGATATATATGACACTCGCTTCAGAAGTGTACTTCTGAATGTTGTTTAATAAACATATATTTTGTATTATAGTAACACTCGATATTGACAAAGCTTTAGACATGTATAGGCTACTACTGTATACAAATTAAGTAAAATTAAGAAATCATGAGCCTCCCC
>JAUTBV010091010.1:0-18421 GCA_032361325.1 Lepetodrilus fucensis | reverse complement strand
ATGTTCTTAACTGATCACATAATAATACAAGTCTGTTGTTGTTGTTCGATATATTTAACTATCGATCGTGTCGAGTAGTACCAAAAGTAGTCCTGGCCAAGCTGGCCGTGGTATTTCAACCAATGGGAACGCTAGAAACTGATAGTCCTACTAGGTGGATATCGTTTCGATACGTCACACTTTGAAACATCACGCTGGGGTAATACAAGTTGTTATACTATATGAACATCATAGTTCTAGTCTTCGTTTTGGAAACATATTTGTTGTTGGGTTAATTATAATTGCATGCTATTTAGGGTATGCATATCTGACGACCTACGTAATATTTCCGTCACTGATATTTGAGCTTCTCTTCACACCTATCTGCAGTGGGTCGTGTCGGTCTGACATGGGCCTGATATGCGCTAACAAACAGGGAATCGTTGTCAAAAACATGAATGTTTCCATACATAAGGCATTAAGCTGTATATGCTGATATATACTACTCAAAATTTGCTAGGTATCACTATTAAGGATGGTATTATTTATTTCCTACAAAAATGGTACGATCATTATTTTTTTAGTAGGCGTAGTATATTTTAATTATAATATGGCACCAAATCTTCGTACGTATCTACAAATTCAGTGCCTTGTATTCCCCGTCTTGCAGGTAGTACAAACTGATTGTTATAAATGTTCCTAGAAATTCATACCAAGTCCCAGGAGTGCCGCTTATAACGGGGTGACATTGCAGCAATTACTGGTACTGGTAAGTTGAGATATGTTAAATAGAACTGGAATTGGAAAAAATGTCCTAACCCCCGTTCAGCAAAACAAATCGTAGCGCCGCGAGTCGTAACTCCTTATAATACTAAACGTACATGATTGGCGCTACGATTTCGTGGAGCAAGCCCCTGACATTGTCAGCGTTGTTATTGCATATCAAATTATCCAACCAGAAATTATTATCCTCAAAACATACAACAACAAAATAAATTCTGTAAGATGCCGGATGCTGCGATGCTAGCATTATTAATTTTCTACAATTATTTTTATTTAGAAACCTTGAAAAAAACTAGCAAACATATTAAAGACGCAACTATGTGACCTGAACCATATATATTTAAATACTGGAAACGTCAACAGCTTGAACCTTGAGATGTTGATGAGACCCCCATACTTTGAATCCTAAAACACCTCTCAGTTTACAGTAGGCTAACATCTTGCTCAACTAATTATGTATCCAATTTCTGATGGCAAGCCGGAAGTATTTGCCGATGAGTTGGCATGTCGGTGTGGAATATGCAGATATCTGTAACGGCCTTGTGACATTGACTTCTAGCCGTGGCTAAGCTGACTGTCAGCCTCCAGATGCAACAGAGGTGGACATACAACCTCAACACCTGCAGAAAGAACTGTCACATGAGCGTGTTTTTATTGCAACAAGCGCATCTTTTTTTAATTGGTGCAACATTGGCGGATGAACAGTTTTCGCATTATATCCTTGTTCGTAAGCCCCAATGTTTGTGATTGTTGCTTCTCCGGATGCGCCACGGATAGCTACCTGAAGCTGTGCTTAAATGTTAAAAGTCGATGGTGCGGTAATCCCTGGATGAGAAGACGTAATCTAGAGTTGAACATCGTGTCAATTCTGACCTCTGCAGCAGATGAAATGTTGTATAACAATTTCCCTGTATTATTTTCTCTATATAGTCACTTATAAGCATAGGTCCCCCTATCGATCGTCGCAAATGGGTGAAAGATTCCCGAAGCGACGTTAAACTCCATATTCACTCACTCCCCCTATCGAAAACGGAGCATCTGCATGTTTCTGTTGCAACTTCCGGTAGAGTTTAATACGGCTTAAATTTCACTTCCTTAAATCAGTGTTCACATAAGAAAAGCTAAACGAATGCACTTTCACAGCATTTCCAATTACTGTCCAGCTATCTTTACTATGTACACCATGATTCCCAATTAAAGTACGGGCGTACGATTGACTTCGTAATTCAGAATACCAGCAATGAGTTGGACAGTCATGAAAGCTGATTTTAAGGAGCAAATATGCATTCAAGTAATTTCAATAAAGAGAAACGACTTGTCAACTGAAGAAAGGATACTCCGTATTTTGTACACGAAAGTGGCATTTCCTGCTCAGTAGTAATAGCTAGGTATTGACAGATTATTCATGATTTGACATTTAAATTACAACATTGCGTTCCAAACCCATAGGAAGAGTCGGTGTGTTGCAGATTGTATCTCATCGCCATTCAACAAACACAATAGTTACACAGAGTTATAATAGTTCGGAGTAAAAGTCCTGACACCCGATATATTCATCTGCATTTTCTAATGTTGACGCCCAATGTACCTATGTACGGCGTGTTCAATACGTGTCCTCCTATTTGGATATGTAATGAAACCATGTGTGCATGCAGGTGTGTTTTGACATGGGAAAATACTGAATGGAATGAAGAAACACAATCTAAGCTCTTTGAGTACGGTTTCATGCTCAACTCAAAAGTGTTGTTCACAAATCCCCATGTAAAATTTTAACAGCATGAAATCAAACATAATTCCTGGAACGAAACCTCTTTGAGTACTGTTTCATGCTCAACTCAAAGGTTTTGTTCACAAATCCCCATGCAATATTGGAACAGCATGAAATCAAACCTAATTCCTGGAAAGGTATACACGATTTATGTTATATTTACCTACTAGGGGACAGACCCGGTTTTCTCGAAGCAAACTAGTTAGAGAATTAGCTCAGCTGAGAGTTGAGGTAGTAGGTTTGATTTTTTTTACAGCTTTGAATCAATGGGATAAAAAATCTCAGCTGAGTAAAATCTCAAACTCAAGTTTGTTTCGAAAATCGGGGCCAGGGCCCGTGTTCACGAAACTTCTTAACCAAGAACTTCTTAGTGAGAAAAGATCTCTTCAAAAATTAACATAAGCAGAAACCCAGTTAAGAACATTCTTAGTACTTACGATCTTCTTAGGACTTAGGAAGTTTCGAGAATATGGGCCCAGGACTTTAATTTCACTCAGAAACGATAATCTCGTAACTTGTGATGTTATTTTATCAATATACACGTACATGGTATTTATTTTCTAAAGTAAGACCGTCCTTCCAGTTGGTGCTACAATATACTACTATTTGATAATTACATGTCCTCATCATCCTATTATTGTCGTATATATCAGTGAGAAAGCCAGTCACGTTAACCACAGGCGCTTGCCACTGGATAGTAGATCGAATCTATCAATGCTTTAAGAAATATTTAAAATATATACTGTTCTATATTAAATAATATTACTTGATCTAATAGCATGATAATACAATACGTAAAATAGTAAAAATAACAATAATGATATATCAAAAAAAAATTACAGTCGTCTTCTATACCATATAACACATGAGAACACAGGAGGTAAGTAATGTATATCTCCACCTATAGTAAGACGGATATGACTCTTCAAAGCCAGCCAATGTTGACTCAACCTCTGGCCATGTTTTACGGATATCTTAGTCAGATACTTCTATTAATTATCTGATGTAGATACTGACGCCCGATTGAAGACTCTATAAGGAGGCAAAGGACATGGTTTTCTGTTTGTCAAGATTGATGTGTAGGATGGTGCATGGTAGTGGCGGGCTGATGAATTGGGTTAATTTGGAAGGCTGGAAAGGAGAACGGCTACATGATGACTTTCACGCACATGTGAATACATCCATGCATTTCCATACTATTTATTCATCCTCAATACCATATCTCCATTCATATATCTATATTATAAGTTAATATTAGTATATTGTCTTGGAATATCCTACATGACATCTTAGAAAGAAAATGGCTTGTTTTTAAAATGATCTTCACATCAACACCCATTGATCTGGAAACAATGTACTATATTGTTTTTGGCCAAAGAACAAATCATTGCAAACTATTTGGATAAAATGTTTGAATTATTCTTATTTGGTTGAAACTAAAAGAATATAAAACTTATCCATGTCAAATTGAATGTGTGTGTGTGTGTGTGTGTATATATGTGTGTGTCTCTCTGTTTGTGTGTGTGTGTGTGTGTGTGTACGTGCGCGCGTGTGTGCGTGCGTATGTGTGTGTGTGTGTACACGTTCGTGTGCGTATGTGTTTGTGTGCATGTGTGAAGGGTGTGTTTACGTGTTATACTTGGAATCAGCAGGTAATTATACGTATATTTTGGACACAAGCCTCACGATCTATTTCCATCCCTGCTCATCGTGTCAATTAGTGGCGTAGATCCAAACGATCCGAACATTCCCAGACTCGCCACAAAGAACAAAGGACATCTACTTTGAACCATCATCAGACCAAACGAGCACTCACCCAGGCCATGATGAGACAAACGACGACCAAGGAGATACAATCGACCGAAAGAGTCTACACACAATAACAAAATAACAATCGCCAAACGGAATCTATCACACTGACTTATCCGTGTGTATATAACCGTTTTAACTAACTGTTATTTACAAATTCTGCAAAGAAAAGCTGCACACAAAGAAATGAGCGCAACAAAGCCAGAGGTCAATATTTGCTCGGGCTCGGCGTGTGGGTCGCGAGAGTGGACAGTGAACAGTGGACTTACCACGTGCACTACACTGTCACTGCTGACCCATATATAGCGTTCCAAACATTGGTAATCTAACACTACTTAATTACAGTGTTATATTATTATTATTATTATTATTAGTAGTAGTAGTAGTAGTAGTAGTAGTATTTATTTATAAAAACAACTATCCAGAATAACTGTTCAAATGCGCTTATTACCCCAGTCAACGGATCTGTACACTCACATTCCTTCTCAACTCCCGAGCTGCCATTCCAGGCGCATCAAGGTTATCATTCACATGTCCATCTCATCCTTCCGGGTACCCATTCTCTGCTGGGTGAACATAAGTCACTTTCCTAAGGTGACATCACAGGTTTTTCAGCCTGCTTCAGTGTGGGGCAGGAACGAATCCTAGATAATTATTCATATGAAACTGTATGACTAAAATATATTTTTAAAGCAGTATATACTATTTTAAAACACTTTCGTTTAACCACAGCGAGGAACTGTTATATTTGCATAACGAGCTGACCTCTCTCTGGTATAATACTGTTGTACCTACGTCTGGAAGCCATATATCACTAGACAACACTTCTACGTCGCACACGTTGACGATAGTTCACGTCACGTGACAGCTCACCGGTACCAGTATGCACCGTAATCCGGGATAACCTAAACCAATGCTAGACTTTCATTCCTTTCTTTGAACGAAACACTTCCTCTGAAGTCATAAACACGCTGCTGAGACGTGTGCCACTAACAGACTGATGCCTTGAAACACCAATAACAGTGCAAGATTAAACCAGTTATACAAACAGTAACTAATGCCTAGTCTCAAACATTATGCGAAAGACCAAATAGACATTGAAGAGGTTTTTTTCTTGACATAAGGTGATCTGTATATTCTTGACACAAACTGGTCTATGGCCAATAGCCCACCGCTAGATATACAGGTAGTTAAAGCCACTTCGAAAAGAAGAAAACATATTTGAAATAGATACTTGAATGGCTTTTACTGTTGGTATACTTTATATAAATAATATACTTTGGTTTGCCATTTTTATAATTGCTAAAATAATTTAATAGTTTGTATTGTTTATCATCATTATAACTGAAAATTGGAATATTTTGTATGCCATTGATTACTAATATGCTTGATACTATGCATTTTCTATACATAAAATACAATTATTATCCTGGCACTAATCATGGCTACCAAGGTTACATTTAGTATAGAAACATTATCAACCTGTAAAGACCTCCATAGACCACCTGTATTTGCGTCATCTTCTTGTGTTTCTATATAATCAGATTCTACATTCACATTTTTGTATTATATATATGTAATCTGCTGGAATAAAAATATTTTTAAAAAAATAAAAAAATAAAAACCTGTAAAGACCATGTTTTGCTCGATACACACTAAACTGTGGAACAGACGATTCATTGTGATGTGATGGGATCTTAATAATTACGGACATATGCTACTCTGGCCACGTTGTAATATACCCTCAAAACTTCTTAGCTAAGAACTTAATGAGAAAAGATGTCTTCAAAAATTAACAAAAGCAGAACACCAGTTTGGCAAATTCTTAGTACTTACGAACCTCTTAGGACTTACGAAATTTCGAGAATACGGGCCTTGGTTATAATATTGGTTCATTGGAATTCTCAGTGAACCCTTATAATTTACCATAATTTTTAAATCGGTAAATTAAAAAAAAAAAAGACAATATTTTGTGTCTGTAAAGACATCAAATCAAATAAGTCAAAATATATATATATTATATTAATCCAAATATTTGAATGTAAATGTAGCCTCCGAAGATTCACTAATGCTAAGCTCATAAACATTCAGTGTTCGTTTGTCTGCGATGTTCTTCAATACGAACGTAGGTCTACATACGAATAAAATTCAACCAAATCCTGATATTACCACGCTATTTGTTGGTACGCCTAAAGACGTTATGGATAAATATGACAAAGAACCTACCTTAACCGAGTCAAATTACCAAATACCTGAGAACCATCTGGCTCGTGTCTGACCTTCGTCAGATGACCACACGTACTTTGGTCAGTCTCAAGTTGATCTTAGTAATCTCTTAGCTAAATGACAGGATCATGGTTTCTAGAAGACACCGTGAACTTGACATCGAAAGTTGACTAATTTGAGAAATGTGAAATCACATTTTCTGCGTAGATTTAGGGAAATATATATTGACAATTAAATCCAAGGAATCGATACATCTACATCTTCATTGCAGAATGTTCATCGTAAAAGCTATACAATGAATCAGAGAAGAGAAATACATTAAAAGAGAACATGTATTGCAACATTTAAAAGTTCATCTTGTGTATAGAATCTAGATTGAAATCATATTACCGGAATAGCGTGTTCGTCGATTTCTTTAATTTCATTAATTACATTTCGCCTAATTGACGTTCGATTAAATGTATTTTTGTGAACCATACTTAGCAACTTAATAGAATTTTGTTATATAGCCACATGACAAATACATCCTGTTTTAACATTACGGAGCGTCACAGACAATAACCCATTGTTAAAACAGCATAACCAGTTTTTCTTCTCAACAGACACACATAGTGCCAAAGAGAAAGGGAAGCACATCAGTGTAGACCTTTAAAAACTAACATGCAATGTTCAGGAAACATGACAAATACTTTCAGTTATACACTATATACAAACTAATTTCCTAATATCAAATAAATTTGACATGTATTGCTTTTACATATTTTGCACTGTTATATAAATTACTAAATTATTACAATAAGTACTTTCGAGCATTGTCCAATGTATAGACTTACCTTTAAACTAAATTATTAGAAGAGTAATTTCAAGCATTGTCGAATGTATATACTTACCTTTAAACTAAATTATTAGAACAAGTAATTTCAAGCATTGTCTAATGTATAAACTTACCTTTAAACTAAATTATTAGAACAAGTAATTTCAAGCATTGTCTAATGTATAAACTTACCGTTAAACTACACCTGCTTCTTCTGGGACTACCACGTGAATACGGTACTACAGTCGTCCCAACAAAACATGTGACTTCCTGTAGAGAAGTCTATATGGCTATGACTCTGAACGTATTACAGAATGGAAATCACATTGGAGGCTGGCTGCTTCTCTATAGGCCGCCGGGGATCGTGTCTTAAAGGATAACGGCACTAAGTCCGAGCGTATCTCCGTGCAATGTTAAACAAGTGGTAAGTCGGTTTGTGTAGCAGACACTTCTAAGATTGGTACAAACAAGATGTAGACTGTCCGTGAACTGGACAGGATTGTCCGGACGGAGCTGACCACGACGACTTCGCGCACATTGTCACCGCTTGTGATTATTTAGGGATATCTCTGTCGATTATGGAAACATTTTAACACGTGGGTCTAAATGATATAGACAAACGGCATTGTCTTTAAGGGTACAACTGTAAATGCTAAATTTAGAGGAAGATTCGTATTCTTGACTCTGGGGTATTCAATACGTAGTGGTAAATTGGAATTCAATGTCACCAATTAACGAATATGGCAACGAGTTATAATGAGAACTGGTATATTAGTATTACACTAGAATCCAAACTGATGTAGGATAAATAAAATACGGCACAGTTAACGAGTATATCAAATAATTCATTGTTGAGCTTGTGTCATGCGATATTACTAGTATATATAAATTTAGTTGACTACAATGCAAATATGCTACAGCTAACATCTTATATATTTTCCAAGATTTCGTGAATTTGTGTCTACTGGCTTCGCTTGCATTTATTTATACTAAATATGTGCATTAAGGAATATCTATAAGGATTATTAATTTATTACTGGTATTTTAAGTCGACAACGTATTCTATCATATTAAAATCATGTTTCATACTTCATAATATCAAAAATATCGTCTATAGTATCATTTCATAATGATACAATTCAAGGTCATTTCAACAATTGAATATTTATTTAAAGTATAAGTTATATAAAAATAATTCTTATCCATCTCTATCGATACGTACAATTGTAATAAACCTTTAATGATATGTTAATCATAAGAAAATTAAGTTATTTGGAGTTATTCGGTGATAAATTTGATAACATTGGAAAGGAACATGTATTCTTATTTCAAATTCTCGAATAATTGGATTGTCAAGAGGGATTGTTGATTGTATAATCACCAACAACGAAATCATAATACCTTATGAAATATTGGACTTACAACAACAAATATTACTTCCAAATAATTTAAGTGTGTACTTGTTAATAATATTCCTATGACATACATGACAATCTGTATACGAATTCGAGCAATAATAATTGGATGTTAACCAGAACAAGGACAACTTACCTTAATGATAATCTCTAATAATTTACCAAACGACTTTTGTCGGAAGCTATTCAGACGTTACGTCTGGATTCTATAGTATAGAACGGAGTATCTCCACCAGGACACTGTTAAACATATCACATGGAAAGCTGGCTAACTACACGACAAACACTGCCTAAGAACCCTGGATATGGTAAAACAGACCTCAACAAACGCTAACTGAATTATTGCTAGCACTACATTTCCTTGTGTAAATGTTTGTAAAATGCGCGTTGAATCAACAGTCGGCGACATGTTGCGCTACGTGTGTCACGTGAGCACGTCACCTCAAGGTAGTCTAATCGCAGGATAAAGACACTTAGATTAATTTGAACTAATGGATACAAATCATATTTCATGTAATGTGACAGTTTACGTTTTGGCACACCATTCTGCGCGTCATTGACATTGATGTCACAACTGCAGATAACGGTAACGAATGTCTTGTTATGTTATCTTTAAATAAAGTTCGGATCTTGGAGAGAGAAAAATGTTGCATTAGGAAGTTGGATTCATGATAAAATAATTCTGATATGGTCAAGTTTTGGTGTAAATGTAAAAATGAACACACATTATATATCAGGATCAGAATTCCAAATGTGCCGCATTGGAATTTCAGTAATAACTTGACCATTGATGTACAATGCAACAGGCTGTTAATTCCTAGACATATTACGTTAAATGCTTAATCAGTAACACTAAACATTCAAATCTGAGGAATTCAACTCGCTAATACATTTGCTGCTGGAACTGATCTGAAACATCAAAGTAGGTCAATGTGAAAAAAATACATTGACGAATACCCTATAAGATAACACCTAATTCCTCATTCAATGATCAATTCGCCGTCATTTTATTATGTCGTTTGATTTAAACATATTTTTATGTCGTTTGCTCCCAAGGATTATTGGAGTGTGATATTTGTAATATTCGCCGTGGTTTGACCAGACTTAGAGCAAGCTCGATGTATTTCTCGATTGGCAGTAGTCCACAGATGGGTTTTTCGTGATGGTAAAACCCTTTCAATGTTTAGGAGGATCCAGACAAAAATTATGGCAGTGCTGTGCTACATCAATTTTAATCAAATTGATTCTTCAGACTTCCACGATGCAACATGAGATATATAACAGTCCGTATAACGTCCAGGGAAAGAAAGAAAGAGAGACAGACAGATCCAAACACCGGTACTGGATAAAGCCATTCTGAGTAGGCATCATCCTCGAAAACACAGGCCATTATGATTACACTAACCTCCGTCATGGAGGTTAGTGTAGTCATAATGGCCTGGGTATTAGGGCACAAGAAAGACGAAGAAGAAGGAAGAAGAAAGAAGAAGAAGAAAGAAGAAGAAGAAGAAGAAAGAAGAAGAAAGAAGAAGAAGAAAGAAGAAGAAAAAGAAGAACAGGAAGAAGAAGAAGATGAAGAAGAAGAAGAAAAATAAATGTATTCTAAAACATTCACCCTATGGTGACAGAACATACAATATAATAATATTAATATCTGTACTGTATGTAATTTTAGACAATTATTAGGACGTATTTGTGTGTGTGTGTGTGTGTGTGTGTACATATACTATATATAGTGTATCTACGAATGAAGTATTATTTTATCTGTTATTTATTGAGGATAGAAATGTAAATAAAATACAGGTACCAGTACATGTATATACAAAGCAAACAAAAACGATGATGATGAACGTCACTATACGTCTTGAATGAGATTTAGTGGAATTCTGTGGAAAAGCATTTCATTGTACATATACATGATATACTAATACTTCCAGTATGTACAGAGGTAAGAGACTCAGAACAGAAAATGACATTATTGACGAAGGTTGGCCTAGATATTTAATTCAATCATGCTGAAGACACATTATTTGATTGGAAACTGAGTTAAATGTGGTTGACATTTTGCTTCATCAAATTATTTATGATAACTAAAATGTTGTCGTACAATTTTACTACAATCAGTTCCGAACCTGACGCTCAGATGCAGCAAAACAATGTCAAAATATTAAAAAGCGAAACCAGATCCGATTTAATTTAGATATATTGTCGCAGAATACACATTTAATTTAGTTAACATTTAATACAATATTCTAATTATTAACATATAATGCTTCCTAATACTATTGTATAGTTTCATTTCTAACGTTAAATTCCCCGGGCAATAAACTATTATCTTATTATTATATATTTTCTGTTCTTATTATGTTACCCTTATTATGAACCTCATTGGCCATCATTGCATTCACAAAATGTATACTGTTCAATTAAATTCCGCAAACATGCATCTGCTTTCTCATGACACACATGAATAAACCATCGGTACATATTTTAAAATAATCTTGATCTGTTCATGGTCTGTAAATAATTACATGTTCAATACAAACTATCAAGAAAACAATATTCCTGCAAATAAACGCTGTACAACACCGACACAGAGCACCTCTGTGTCTAATGACAGAGTGACGTCACTACATTGTAAACAAACGTAATGTAATAAGTGACAGATTCCACAATAATCCCATAATCTGTCTAACTCCGCACTTGAACACATCTCATTGTTTTTGAGTTAATCTTGAAATTTGAAGTTTAAAAAAAGGCAGCACACTGGGGCAATGCCAATGGGAAGTTGGCTCCCTTTTCCTTTTTCGATATTCAACATATTTCTAGTTTTTAATTCTGAATAAGGAGCTAGTGTTCTACGGTACGTGAACTGGTATGTAATTCAGATTTGATAGGTGCAATATAAAGCTCTCAATAAAGCCTATCAGCATATGTAGGTGTCATATAAGCACACGTTGTAATGATTTTCGTGATTTTTCGTGTAGTTGTAGCTATAGGAGAATTACGGTACGTGAGAGAAATGTGGTGTTAACACATTAAATATTTGTCATTGGTGCCTTATAAATGCATAATTGTATAATTGAGTCTAATTAGAAAGAAAAATAGAAAGAAAATGAATATCGAAAAAGGAAAAAGAAAAAAGGAGTCAACTTCCCATTGCCAGACATAGGCTAATGATCGCTGTGTATTCTGTTCTGAACGGGCCACTGAATATACAACACAGGTGGAAAGCTTTTTGGAAGTACAAACATGATTTTATGTATGTCAAGTGAATGTACGTTGCAGTTATATATAGCTAAGAACTAGTCCAAAACAACCATAACTATCTGTGATATTATGCCTTTAATTAAAGGCATAATATCACGGTTAATTGGACACACACATGTCGATCTGAGTAATTACGCATGATTTATTCACCCAAAAGTATTTATTTACTGATGTGCTTATCCCCCCAAAAAAACACTCGATATTTTATGTTAAATAAGGGAACGTTCCGTTATTTATCTTGTCTTTGATGCATCACTATTCTCAGAAGGAATGTGAGCAAACATTAGAGTTACATCCCCTTTCAATGATGTATTTAGAAGCAGTCTATAGGGGAGGGGGTTTCATTGGAGATGAGATGTGTCAACCACACAGTGGTGGAAAGCTTTTTGGAAGTTACAGTACAAACATGATTTTATGTATGTCAAGTGAATGCACTTTGCACTTATCATGCTTATAGCTAAGAACTAGTCCAAAACAACCATAAATAGCTGTGATATTATGCCTTTAACAGAATAATTCTACATTTGTAGAAATTTTTTGAATTTTTACTTTTTCTATTTGGATCATAATAGGTATCATAATAATTATACAAGGTCCTTCTTATAATGATTAAATTTAATAGAAAATATTCTTGTGAATCTCTTTCCTACCTTGCAGATATACATGTATCTAGAATATTTATATACATATTTAATAATAAATTATATCATAGTATTTAAATAGTATGATTTATGAGTATGAATAAAGTCATATTCATAAAAATAAAATAGGGTATTTATTTTCATGCTCTTTTACAAACATTCAACCAACAAACAAATAAAAATCATTTGAAGAAAATCCCTACAGCTTATTAGGAATATATTGGATCCACAATCTACATAATTTATGATGAGCATGCACTTATTAACAAAGGCGTTAAAGACTTATTAACAACAAGGCGTGTTGAAGTCTATATATTTCCCCCTATTTTCAGATGCATTTACCCATTATAAACTATTGGAGCAGCAATTGCAATGTGTTTAGAAAAACATGTTAACAGTAAACTAGAAAGATTCTGTGTGATAATTAAAATGCTATGCCAAGTTATATTACTTGTAATTAACAAATATCGATGGGTAATCAAAGTATGCATGACTATTATCACATTAGTATTCAACTTTAGGCCTACAATACAAGTGTAATGTACAGTACAAATGCATACTATTTCGCTTTGGATTTATAGGTACAGAAAAGAATCGAGCATGCAGTAGACATTACCTTTTATACTACTTTACATTACTCATCCTTACCATTGTTTGTTATTACTAATTTATGCTTACACTAACAATGTAATTTGACTTAATTAGTGAAGGAGAAATAATAGTAATTATATATATATATATATATATATATAAGCCTGTACATGTAATATATATCAAATGTAATTTACTATGTTTACGTTTTACTTACCTATACTCTGAGCCATTCGTATACGCAGTTCCACGTCGATCCTCTCCAACTAAGATATGAACGTGTTCTCAATGCTTGATATTTATATTGCCAGTTAAATCGTCAACATTATAAAAAAAAAAAAACGACAAACGATACCGCTTTGCATTGGTCGTACAAAAAGACGAATTGGTACAGATTAGGAGATAATCCGAAAAGGGAACGTGACAGAGTCACCGTGCGTCGTCGTCGACGTTGATGTAAATGCAGTTGACGGCGGATGAAGCATCGGGCTCTCATTGGCGGAATGGTCGTCGAAATGTGAGGTATTTAGCAATCACAACAAGCACTGTCTCCTGGTCGCAGTGATGACGCTTTGATACGTTACATAGGGTTTATCGTGGTCTGAGAAATCAAGTTGCTCAATGCTGCGACAAATAAAAAATATAATTGTGAAGACACGTTGCAAGACGGAGATGCCGACAAGTCTATGCTACCGATTCAATGTACGAACATGGTAACAGTTGTAATTAATATACTTAACACATTTATGAGCATTTGTAAGTATAACCGAGAACTGGTTATGCAGAATATTATTGGAGGAACATAGGTATAGGCCTACTTTATTTACAAACTGAATACCCTGACTAATACAGATGAGTGCTTCTGCTAAATCAAGTAATAAAAACCAATAAAACAGAATGTTTTGTCGCCTCTGGCTTTAGTCATGTTAGGAATATAGATAATTATTTTCCATTGCAGCATACCTGTTCCTTGGTATATTCATGTGTAATTATAATAACTTTATATTGCGTCGACATCATCCAAATTACTCAATATTTATTTCAGAAATGCAATATTTGTTCACGAGTTATATTACTCAGAATGAATACCAACTCTTCAGACTAGAATTTTGTATATTAACACATGATATACTAGTATAAAACATGTACTTAGTATACGAAAACCTAACAATGTTCTGTATTTGTGTGTGTGTGTGTGTGTGTGTGTGTGTGTGTGTGTGTGTGTGTGTGTGTACGTTAACCTGCATTTCGTCTCCAAAGAACAAAACCGCTGTCTTGGAGAATAGTGGTACTATTCTGGCATTATTGCAATGCTATTAAAACTATACAATCCAGAAGGATCCATTGGTATTATACCTTCCACGTGTTCCCAGTTTTCGTGCACTGGCAGAGCTTTATGAAGGATATACTATTGGCAGCACATCTTTCACAACGTGAACAGGAGTAGCGTTTAAATGTCAGATCTTCTACAGATTGTGTTCCCCAAATAAATGATTTGTATGGTCGAATCAATGCCAAAGGTATTTTCAAACTCCAGTGTTAAGCGGATCGCTTGGAATCCAGAGGAATCTGGAGTTTTGGAGAGACTTAGCAGAGACATGCAAGTGGACACAGATGAAAACGTGAATCTGCTTCCCGAGGATTGGTGCGGGGAGCTTCCAGACCACATCTGCAATGTATTCTATACTATATGCCTGATACTAGCAGTGCATTGTATACTCTATGCCTGATACTAGCAGTGTATTGTATACTCTATGGCTGAGATACTAGCAGTGTATTCTATACTATATGCCTGATACTAGCAGTGTATTGTATACTATATGCCTGATACTAGCAGTGTATTGTATACTCTATGGCTGAGATACTAGCAGTGTATTGTATACTATATGCCTGATACTAGCAGTGTATTGTATACTACTAGTATATGGCTGAGATTCCAGCAGTGCATTGTATACTATATGGCTGATAATATGTATAAAACAAGTTATATACAGTCAACCCCCGTTTATCCGGGCTTATATAATATCCGGCTTCCTCGTTTTCCGCATATTTCTTTTACTGTGAATTCATATCTTCTTTGGCTCAGAAAACCGGAAGTTCGTTGTATGGCTCAATATCACACCGAGAAAAATGATGATGCAAGAATCATAATACCACCTGTATGTAGTATGTAAACATGCTATATATAACGCTTGTCCATATATATATGATGATTGTAATTAAAGGAAAGATACAGGGTGTTGGTATTTCCTTCACATATCGCCATTAAAAACGTGCAATTGCAAGATGGTGACGTATTATAAAGACATCTTAATATTTTCTGCATATCTGCGAGTTGCAATAATACATTATTTTATAGTAACAGTTTAGTACTTTCCTGACATAAGCATTAATATATATATTAGTAATGTTATTATAAACAATACTGCAGATATAGTCAACTATTCACATCAAAGTCCATACGAATAATTCTCTTGATCATGACCTGTAGTTTTCCCAGATGACATTGTCGCAATAAAAAAAAAGAAGAGGAAAATAGAATCAAGGGCAATCAGAATACAATGTAAGCATGCGCACTGGATAGAGATAAATTACGCTGATATATATCATCTTGTTGGCCATGGGTCGGTATACTGACTCTAATGCAGGCTTGCATCAGGTATAATGGCAAGTGAAGTGCTGCCAAAACAAGCAGGGAAACTGTCACATTTAAAGGCAATGCTGTTCTTTGACATGCATCGATAGATTATTGCCATTGACATTCTTCCAGAGTAGATATCTGCCTTGATGAGCACAACTTCCGGTTTTCAGAGGAGAGTTGTTGATGTCAAAGTTGTATTGGATGAGTATGTTTGCTGACTTCGAATATAGCCTAGAGACTTTACACGATGAAAGTGCACTACACACACACATACGCACGTGTGCACGCGCGCATACACACACACACACACACATACTTGCACGCACACATATACACACACACACACACAGAGACGCTAGTATATACACACGCACGCACACACACACACACACACACACACGCTTGTCCACACACACACACACACACACACTTCTAGTAGGCTTATACATTGTCTCTCTCCTATATCGTTCTCTCTCTCCCTGTCTATCTATCTCTCCACACATGCATGCACGAGGGGACACACACTTGTTTCTGATATGGTACCATTTCATTATTAGTATCCTTGTTTTTAAGAGAGAGAGAGAGAGAGAGAGAGAGAGAGAGAGAGAGAGCGAGGAGAGAGAGTGAGAGAGAGTGAGAGAGAGAGAAGGGAGGGAGGGAGAGCGGGGGGAGGGAGAGAGAGGGGAAAGGGAGGGAGAGAGTATGTGCGTGAGAGAGAGAGAGAGAGAGGGCGGGAGAGAGAGAGGGAGGGAGAGAGAGGGGGAGAAAGAGAGAGAGAGAGGGAGAGTGTGTGTGTGTGTGTGAGAGAGAGAGGGGGGAGAGAGAGAGGGGGAGACCGAGAGAGACAGTTATCGATGTACTTCGTATATTGATTTACATCGTAAACAGTTCTGGAGAAAAAAATGAATTCATCATAAGGCTTTTGTTATCAACACGTAAAGATCCCATGACGTAATGCATTGTGCTTCTGTCATCTATAATCAAAGATAAATAACAAAGGCCTTATAATTCATCAATGTCATAGTGTCAGATATTTTGAAATTTAGCAAAGGGATAAATGTACGACGAACACAAAATCCCAGATAACTCCAGATAACTCCAGACAACTCAGGGAACTATGTACAGATGACATTACCAGGTACATGTTACTTTTACATTTACAAATGGGAAATAACTGAGCGTTGGAATGGAACCGCCCACTAACGTAACGCATATTTTAAAGCAAGCCATGCATTCTACTGATAAAACTGTCATTGTAGGTATATTTGGTTAGGGAAAAATGCACTATGACCTGCGAGAACATATTAATATAAGAAGTTATGCTTAGTAAGACCTTAAGTAGCCCGCGTTATATTAAACCTACATATATATCGCAGGAAATTGCCAGGTATACCGTACAAAAATAGTTTGAATTGTATGAATATTATACGTACGCTTATATTAATCACGATAGATTCGCACGTAAAATGTACAGTATTTACCCAACACATTAACAAAAGTGAAATCAGATTACTAGTATCATGTATAGTAGTGCATTTTTCTAGTAGGGCATTTTTAGAAATGTCGAAAATGCTAGTTCAAGAATACACATTTGACATTATCGATATAATTATGGTCCATTAACATTCAATATTGATATTATCTAAGGCAGATGCAGTCACACCATGCTAATTATGATCTTTACTCCAATCATGTGCTACATATCGATCCCTAAATGGAGAGAATATAGAACAATATATATTGACAGATGACAATATTTACATTTTTCTCTTAAAAAAAAATAATTAGGCCTAGATCCATATTGTACGGGAAGATGTTTGCCACTTTGCCACTGTGACTATGTAATGCTTGAAGACCTCGTGAAATCAACAAGTCGTGTGACGCATTTGTCTTTGAAAACACACAATCTAGTATCGTCGTATTTGACATGTGTAGCTGACGCGATAACACACGTGTAGATCCATAGTGGTTGTCATGGTGTTGTCATAGTGATAACAATCTGGGGACTGTGCTGAGCGCCCTCTGTAGTGACATATGCTAGACAGAAGATGAACGCAGGGTAGGTAATAGGGTAAGAAGCATGATTACATTGCAAGACTAATCAAGGATAAAATACATTTGTAATAAGAAAGCTAGTTTACTCAGTGAATTTATATAGTTGCGGAAATAGCTCAATTGTTCGTAATGAAACCAAGGTTAAGTAAAAAGGTATGGATGTATATTTAAAAAAAAACAATACTTGTAATAAAATACTATCAGTGATGGAAAAGAAAGTACATGTAGGCCTATATTACAAACACATTTGCAAATAACAATTTTCATACAAATATGAACAAATAATATTTTCTTATTAGGTATTAAAGGCATAATATCACAGATATTTATGGTTGTTTTGGACTAGTTCTTGGCTATAACTGCAAAGTGCATTCACTTGACATACACAAAATCATGTTTGTACTTCCAAAAAGCTTTCCACCGCTGTGT
>JAUTBV010090999.1:0-18438 GCA_032361325.1 Lepetodrilus fucensis | reverse complement strand
AATACCACATGGCTGTATCGTTGTGTAGCGATACATAGCCTCGCGATACGATACGCGAATCGTCAAACTTTGTATCGCGATGCACCGGTTCACCGGTGAATCGTTGCACCCCTAATCATGGGTGGTTGTGATTCTTAGTACTATCAGTGAGTTGGAAGGCAAGTTAATTTATAATGAGGTGTAGCGCAGTGGTAGAACGTTGGTTCCAAGTTCAAATCCCGTCCCGGGGCCCCCGGCATCAATGTTTGTGAAAGTTACCTTTCTGACACAATGGAATTTAAAAGCATCTCTTTTTTTTTATCTCTTTTTCTATCTACTATATCATGTATATGTTAAATTTAATATACTAGCAGTAAAAGTACACAATATATATACAGCATTCAATCAATCTGAGATTGTCCAATGGCTACACAAATAATGTATAAAAAAACACGTTCAAACATTCCTTTAGCCCTGGGCTAACACAGATTTATTGCTAAGATAAATATTACGTTTCTGGCAAACAAGTTCAACTGCAGGTTTATTGAATGTTGATAGGGCTGATCTACATTGCATTTATCTCTACGTTATTGTTAGTTAATATCACAATATTGTGCCCTCTAGGTATTCCATGCATTAGAAACGGTCGTCGGATGGTATGTGCTTTAAATAATATTTCACTTTTTATAAAGAACAATGGTTGTTATTACAGAGAGATGGTTTATCACTATTATTGTTCTATGAGGCATCGCCAGTTGTCTTTCACACGTAGCAGGTACATGCATGTATGTAATCTTTATCATGTTTATCTGTATGCATTGTCACGTCACGTATGGCCGTCACAAATGGGTGAAAGATTCCTGCAGCGACGTTAAACTCCATATTCACGTCACGTATGGGTGAAAGATTCCCGTTGTGACACAAAACAATAATTCACTCATTCACTTGTCTGTATACATCCCTTCTCTGGTATAACATGAACACAATTTGTCATGATATTTATATGCATTATGTATATATGATCGTGATATCTCTCTTCTCTGGTATAACACATACGCAATTTGTCATGATATTTATATACATTATTACATGTATTTGTGGCCTTGTAGATTTCATTTTGAATACTCCAGTCAGATATTCCAAATGTGAAACGGTCTTCTTGGATCAGATATGCATATTAACCCTTTCCCTGATGGCTTAGATGCTGCCACACCTCCATAGGGCATATATGGTTGCCTCCAGCATGGAGAGGGTTAAATGAATGCACTTTCATTCATTCAGAGTATGCAGGGTATTCCGAATCTAAAAGTTTGTTCTTTTCGCTTATGGGTGAAAAAAGTTTGATCACCGCAGCGACGTAGGTCAAACTTACTCGTTCACTCTCGATAATTAACCCAGTAGTACTGACCAGACTGCCAGACTGCCAGACATGGTCAATTCTGTTCATTGTGTGTAACAATAGTGTTGTGGGTCTGAATATCTAGTGGGAGATGGATATCTTGTGTGTCAGCAGTTGTTCATGAATACTGATCCCTGAGCCAGCTGACTGTGATCCCATGTGTCTGTTCGGATTGTCTGGAATGTAGGTCGGTATCAATACAGTAGGTACTGGTGTACACGCTGTATGTATTGAGGTATTATATGGCGGATCTAGGAAGTACAATGAACAGATGTTTATTGATTTCCCTGGTGTTTATTCCCGGGCAGGATACACTGTATATATATATGCACACCACATTTGACATATAGGTGCACACGACCATTGGTGGCTTTCTTATCATGCGACGGGCCTGATGTAAGCATTGGCTGTCGTCTGATTGGTCTGCATTGATTTGTCGTGGCAGGCGATTGGTTGATTGGAATGTCAATTTCTGAAAGACTGACCGACTAGGTGATAGTGTGTGTTGTTGGGACATGTGTCATAAATAGAAGAACGTGCGTGCATGTGTGTGCACGATGATGTTTGTAAACTACAGCGACAGTGAAGACAGCGACTGCGGAGGGATTACTTTCGAGGCTCCCCAGAACCTGGGGTGCTGGGGAGGGTTCAGTCGTCGCTTGGAGATGTTTATCAAATGGCTGTTCCACCGTGCAACAGGTAGAGGCGTGAAACGGTGTATTGATTAATTGTAATTACTGCAGCAAAAATAACACGTCGCGTTCCAGCTATTTCCCCCCATTGACATTGGTCAGTGACTTTTGTAGAGCAAAGATCTGCACATGACATTTCGTCTGGCGCTCGGATCAAGCAGACACGACTTTGGATTAATCTTGTTCTTGACAATGTGTCTTATGATGTCCAATGCTAAGAGTCGTCAAACAATTCCATCAATTTTGTAGAATGTAGAATTTGTTTATTTGTTATTAATGTGAATTGTCAGTTATTGCTCTTAGAAATGTCTGATTCATTGAATAATGGATTTTCCATGGGTTAAGATCAATATTGAAAAGAAATTATCACTTTAATGTTTTTTGCCAAACAATATTAAACTAATATAACCAACTACAAAATACACAATAAATTGCTTCACCAATTTGTGCACAATCAATGATAGGTGTCGGATCTAAATTAGTAACTTCAACTGATTTATTACATGTATCAAAGAGGCCTTATTATAAGTGGCCCTATTTCCAATTTAGTCTGATGTAAATTTTTGAGTGAATATTAAAATAGGTTAGTTACATCATTACCTAATGCTTAAAAAACAACTCGGAAACATTTGCATGACAACTCGAAACCCGGATGATTTGCATTGCGAACACAGTCAACACACATTGTTCACAAGTTATTCTAATGCTTCACAACATATATCATATAACCAGTCAGTTGTGATCATATAACAATTGACATAGAATATTTTCTGTATAATGTTACTATCACAACTGACTGGATGTATTTGAATACTGTATTATTCATGTGTGGGAATAGAAACATACCAGTAAGACAAGATCTACTACCTGTTGGCCTATTATTTATGCATGTTGATTCAAGTGGTATTAGTATTAGTAGTAGACATACATATTAATCTTGTAAACATGTAGTATGCTGAATACTGTATGCAAATAGCTGAGGAGACGAGAGGTACACATGTGAAGGTTAAACTATTTATAAACATCATAAAAGCTTAGTTATCATGTAGTGATGTATAAGATGTTAAATGTAAATTCACCTAAACTTGAGCTAAAATTGACAATAATACGCTGTTGATGTTTTAAGAAATACTAATAGTTTATTTTGAGCATTTCCAAAGTTAATATAAAATATATCTTGTAGTATCGTGATATGCATTGTATCATGACACCCCTACTGCACAGTGCACGCATGTCGTGGAATGGTGGGTGGGCATTAACCCTCTGCCTGCTGAATTATGCACAGGCACTGCTCTTTAGGGCATTTCTGGTTGCCTTCAGCATTGAGAGGGTTATGCCAACGCAGACACTCTATGGACTCTAAGTACTGGCATTGGCGGCTTTATCTTCCTGCTTGTATTCCAGTACCTGGTCAGCGTTGATATTATACATACATATACTATTAATACTGCCAGTGTTGATCATTGCTGCAGGCGTTCATTCATTTAAGTGCACAATGTACACTCAGCGAGGTCATTTGGTGATAGCTTCAATGTCTATTTCCATTTCTGTCCATTTGTGATTGGTTCCATTTCTGTCTACCGGTATTTGTGATTTGTCCTTCCAGTTACAGTAAAATGGATCCACTTTTACGATAAGTTAACTGGCTGTTTCTGCAATTTAATTGATCGTACAGATCAGTAGGTAGGGCAGTGCCCTTCCTGGAGCTTGTAATTACGTGGATCAGTAGGGTATTGCCCTCACTTTTAAGTGCATGCCTACTTGCTCTGCTGTGTACATCCAGTAACCTGTGTACACAACTGATGGCCAGTGGTCATGTGATAACATCTATGTGATAATGTTCTTCTGTGACCAAATGTTTATCAATAACTAATGTGTGTGTACATGACATTTATTTTTGTTGTTGCTAAGAAATATTTACTTTATTTTATTTTGGAGTAAATAAATATGCTAATAATATAGAGTTTTTAACATGCACCTCTAATGCAATATTAAAAAAAAATTGTTTTCCTTATTATTATTGGTTTTGTTAATATTATTATTACTAATATAAGTGAAAGAATCCCGAAAGCAGCCAATAAAGAAACCCAATATTTAAAAAAAAAAAAAAATAATAATATTTTTGCTATTCAAGATTCTGCGCATAATATTCCACCATGGAACTATGAAGATTTTCTATAGCAGCTGTTCTTTGTTGTTATCCTACTGACTCATTGCCACCTGGCCTTCATTGATTTGTCTGCACATATGTCCATGGTCAATAATAACGTAGATGTCATAAGCATGGTGAGTGCGTGCACACCTATACCGCACTGAAGTGGGGCGTAATGTGGCGCTATTCAGCAGCCACTGTGGTACCGTCTACGACTCCCTAATGCTAATAACTGAATAAGAATGCACTAGGTTTGAAGAGATTTCATGTGTTTGTACTTTTGTGTTTTGGGGCCTGAGCTAGCTGGCAGAGTAAGGGTCACGCGGTCAAGTAATATAGATCTATAGAAGCTTTGTGTTTGATCCCTGGCTGTTGATGCATTATGTTATGTGGAGGCGATGGATGTTTGGAAAGTACATGCAGAAAGTACATGCAGAGAAGCTCTCAATGCGAGAAACTTGTCATTAGTTATATAGGAACTTGTCATTACTTATCTAGAAACTTGTGATTACTTAGCGAGAAACGTGTAATTAATTATCAAGAAATTTGTCATTGCTTATCTACATCTACTATAATCTAGGAACACTTATCTAACAATATGTCCTTAGCTAGAAATGTGTCATTACTTGTCTGGAAGTTTGTCATTGCATTTACGTAACACTAATAGAGTTGAAAATGTAGGTTGAAATCACTGGCGTACCCAGCGATAGAAACTAACTTTAAAACTTACTAGCCTGAATAGTGATACAAATAACAAATGTTATGAATTTCTACTAGTCCTTAGGATACCTTTAGCGTTGGGAGAAATGGCCCGGGCTAGAGGACTAGTGTTAAATTTGATCCCTGGTGTACCATGTGTACTATTTTATTCAGAATTACACTTGCAGTTGCCTTGGAATAACCAGGAGCCATATTGCCGATGTTATCTTTCACACCATTTTTATTCATGGTTCAGTTGGGGTACCTGTCATGCAGACTCAACTCTCAGATGATTGATGGAATTATAATTATTCTCGGAGGCATTGGTTCAGTTGGATAAGAGTATTAATTACTGAGAATCTTTGGGAGGTTTCTTATGATGTTGATCCAGAAAGGTGATTCTGAAAGGTCGCACTGACCTAGTTAAGTCTTCCTTAAAACTCTCCATGCTGGAGCCCAACCATAGATGTCCTAAAGAGCTAATATGCACAACTTTCAGTGTTGCGGATGTTGCGGGTTTCCTCCTGCCATAAACCGACAAGCCGTGAGTGAGTGAAATAATCCTGAAAGTGACTCTAAAATCCAATTATTTATTGTAATTTGTATACTATATATACATGTATATATATATAACAAACGGACATTTTCAGTCATTTACTATTTGAATTGCAAATATAATTATGGGTAACAGTAGCTGAGAAAATGTGGGAATTGTATTGCATACATCGGTAGAATCTCCATCACCTACATTTGTCCACCCATACATTATTTGGGTTAATCTTCCTTGTCTGACTTGTGGCGTATAAATAATTTAGCCTACTGCCAGTGGCTGGTAACTTCAGGCTGTCTGTGCCTCGTTAAGTTTCTTGCGTTTGTAATTCAGTGATAATTGAAAATTTATCACATCTTCCAGGGAGGTCGAGAAATAATAACTCGAAATAAGAGACTCTTTAAATATTAAGCCTTATTTTTTAGTTTGATTATTATATTTATGCATCTGAATATTGTATTTCTTTGACCAAATATTTTATTTCTGCATCCAAATATTTTATTTCTGCATCCAAATATTGTATACCTTCATCTGAATATGCATATTTCCGCTGCAAACTGGATCCGAATACTAGTGTATTTCTTTGACCAAATATTTTATTTCTTCATCTGAATATTGTATTTCTGCATCCAAATATTTTATTTCTTCATCTGAATATACATATTTCTGCTGCAAACTGGATCCGAATATTGTATTTCTTTGACCAAATATTTTATTCATCTGAATATTGTATTTCTGCATCCAAATATTTTATTCCTTCATCTGAATATACATTACATATTTCTGCTGCAAACTGGATCCGAATATTGTATTTCTTCATCATGGTATTGTTTTTCTGCATCTGAATATTATATGTATTTATCGGAATATTGTATTTTTTTCGTCTGAATATTGCATTTCTTCATCCATTGTTTCAGGTTCGTCTACGTCGTCGCTGAAGAAGCCACGAAGTAGTCGCGGTCTGCTGAGCTCGTTCTTATGTTGTTTCGGAACGAACAACAACAATAACAACAACAATGCCCAGAACAACTGTCAAGTGCCTCAGGTGCAGGAGAATGGCAACCCTAAGGTTAGTTGGAACTTGTCAGTCGGAACTTGTCGCAGTCAGTCGGAACTTGTCGCAATCAGTTGGAACTTGTTAGTCAGTCGCAACTTGTCGCAGTCAGTCGCAACTTGTCGCAGTCAGTCGAACTTAAAGGCATAGATTATTGATTTGTCTACACAAGTATATTGGGCAACATATTACATTTTCTGAATGTTCCACTGGTTTTCAATATTTTCATATTTTTACACAATTTTGTATTTATGTTATCGCGAGATGTCAACAAACCGTAATTGTATTCCTTTAAATGTAACTTTTTGTTTTCAATAATAATAAGCATGTATGAATGACAATAAGTATGTATAATAACTTAAATAAGTAATTTGTTTTAATCAGAATGTGCTTTGTTTTTCAGCCAATGGAGAAATACTTGTTGCCTCCAGTGCGGAATATTGATTCCGCCAAAAAATGTGTTGTGATTGATTTAGATGAAACCTTGGTGCATAGTTCATTTAAGGTGAGTTATCACAGTCTACATATACATACTTTTGAGTCTCGGAGACTTTGTTACTCAAAGAGTCAAAATGGACCTTAATGAGTGACATTCAATGATTTATGAATATTAATAACATTTGTTGTTTTTCTTCCCTCACATCCAAATATGTAGCAATTTATAGAAAGCTTGGAATGTGTTATTTCTTGACTACTGGTAAGCAGATGCTAATAATGCATTTATGTGTAATTTATGTTCATAATTTACTTACAGCCAATCAGCAATGCAGATTTTATTGTACCTGTGGAGATAGATGGTACAGTACACCAGGTGAGATACACCACCCCACCCCACCCTACCCCACCCACCTTGCTACTGTCATAGCAGATCTGTAATTTCTACTATGTGCGTAACAGCATCAATAAGTTTTTCCATTGATTTACAGATTTAATTTATTTTTGTAATGTTTAATACAAACTAAGAATTTTTTATTATTTTTAATTATGTTTCTGAAATAAAGGATCTTCAATATTATTTCTTCTGTTTCAGGTGTATGTGCTAAAAAGGCCATATGTAGATGAATTCTTACAAAAGATGGGTGAAATGTTTGAGTGTGTATTATTCACAGCCAGTTTAGCAAAAGTAAGTACATAATTGGAACAGTAATAATAATAATAATAATAATAATAAAAATAAAAATAAAAGTGGTGGTTCTTTACGCCAATTAATAAAATAATAATGTTTATTTATATCTCGCCAAAATCAGTATACACGAGACAATGACATACTACTGCATCAAATGCCACCATAGAGATCATGGTGAAGTTGTTTATACATAACTGGTTTATTGAGAAATATCTGCACATATTTGCGTGCCCAGCCAATCGTGTGGCTGTAATTGCTCCGTCCAGCCAATCATCTTGTCTCTCCTCTGTGTGCAGTACGCCGACCCTGTAGCAGACCTCCTGGACAGATGGAGTGTGTTCAAAACCCGTCTCTTCAGGGAATCATGTGTCTTTCATCGAGGAAACTATGTCAAGGTGCCTTTCTTGTCTGTCCCCTGTTGCCTTCAAACACACATATTATAAGAGTGAAGCAATGTTGTCAATTGAATACTTGATAGTGATGTCATGGTTCATAAACCTTTAGCATGGTGCAGCAGATGTCTGAATCAATTTCCAACATACTTTTGTTATCAATTATTCAATAAGCTATTATTTTCTTGTTTATTGACCAGTTTGAATGCAGCTATAGTCGTCGCGCATGGGTGAAATATTCTTGCAGCAACGTAAAGTATTAAATAAAAATTAAATATGTGCAGTCAATTTCAAATAATTTTGCTCAAACAAAAACCCAGTTGAAGACATTGTCATATCGTTATATTTCCTTTCCATTTCACTGTTTGAAATACATTTCAGATGTTGTCAATATTTGCCATGAAACTTAATATTGCTTGCAACAAAAACTATAAAGATTTATTTGTTTGGTTCACAGGATTTAAGTCGGCTGGGGCGTGACCTCCACCAAGTTGTGATAGTTGACAACTCTCCTGCTTCTTACATCTTCCATCCAGACAATGCAGTAAGTCGCGTATAGTAGTTCCTCCCTGTACAATCATCGCGTATGTGTGAACAATTCCTGCTGCGACGTAGAACAATAATTATGTCACATCCCTGTACAATGTTAGTGAATATTATCTTTATGCATATTATAAGCATCTTTTCCACATTTCAGTCGGTTTGAAATAATAGAATAGAAAGAATTCCTTGGTTGTCTACAGCTATGTATGTTTACAGCTACCTGTCTTAGTGCAACATAATCGGCGCAAATTGGTGAGAGATTCCCGCAGTGACGTTAAGACTCCATATTCACTCATTGGTGCAGCATAAGACACTGTACACCTATATACAGCGATGGAAACTAACTTTAAAACTTATGAGCCTGAATAGTGATACAAATAACAAAAGTTATGAATTGGGAGAAATGGCCCAGGCTAGCAGGCTAGTGTTAATTTTGATCCCTGAATATGTCTATGTTGTGTTTTTCAGGTACCTGTAGCCTCCTGGTTTGATGATATGACGGACACTGAGTTACTGGACCTGCTTCCCTTCTTCCAGAGCTTAGCTCAGGAGGACAGTGTGTATACAGTGCTCAAAAACAACACGAACTCTCCCGCGTCCACGCCACCTTCATAGCGAACTGCCCCCGTCTCTCTCCTGCCCCGCCACCCAACAATCGCGACACTGCTGTCACAACACAATAACTTAACAAAAAGAAAACTCGTTATGCAAGTTTTTAAATCATAAAATCGGTGAGTGGTGCGTTTGTGTGAATGAGCCAAGGCGCTGCAGAGAAGGAGTAAATCGACATGTACTTTCGTGTTACCTCCCCCTCTCTGACTCTCTTGTTTTAAAAGAAGAAAAAGAAAAATATGAAGGGAAAAAAATTGGCGACGTGCTCAAACTATTCTCTGCCTCACACTCATTGGTTGTGATGCTTCATTTCGACTCTTACACCAGTGTTGGTTGTTGATTATTATTAGAGAAGAAGACAAAACACACGACAAAAACTTAACTAAACCAAGAAGTGGCTTGTGACAATCCAAACATAGGTTGATTATTTAGGATAGTCCTGGTCGGCGAGTGAAGAACCTGGAACGTGTGCTTCCACTTATGGCCAGAGTATCGTCCACCCGAGCTACAGCAGACCATGCTCAGCGAGCCTCCATTCTCAGCATCCTGGAAGATAAATTCCGATTTCATAGGAATTATGATCACGGATTGAGCTGGCCCAGAAGGTGATGAAAACAAATTACAACTTGGACCACGATTGGGAAGAAAAACAATATGTCATCTATGATGATGCCCGCTTTGAGATCTCCGGAAACTGAAGGGGAGATAATTCTAACTCGGGGCGAAAACCTATTGAAACATTTTCTTTGCCAAATCAAGTGTTCATGTTCGATTACACAAAAGGTGCACAAGAGACTTACTTATTGTTTCTCGTACATATAACATGTATCTCGTACAAGCTGTGATATGTGGTTTGTCGATATTTGAAACATGCTATATATTGAAAATGAAATAAGCATGTGGGCGAAGCTGAAAATATTTAAGTGTAAGTTCTATTGCGCTAGCTTTTGTGTCTGTCTCTTTCGAGTACTAATACACATGTGCAATGATGACGAATTTTAATACTAGATACTTATTAGATTTTGTTAAGAATATTGAATATTTTAAGCGGTTTTTATTGGTGGCAACAATTTTACCTCCATTAAGAATATATTTTAATATATGAAATATTATTTGGATTGAAATATTACTTTATTGTATTGAGATTCAGAATCTTAAGAAATGAAATTAGCTGGCCTTGTTTCTGGGAGCCTTTTCTGACGGATGTTTTCACAACTGAAATATGGTCATGACCTAGGACAATAAGTTAAATAGTCCGGATTAACAACCACTTTACCTACAGGACAAGTAGTGTCATGTCAGACAGGACACAGGGACAAGTGCCTCAAAAAGTTAATGTAGAACCCTGTTTGTGTAATTATTTTATCAAATCTTCCAAAATACTGTTTGAAAATATGACCACTTGTACTAGTGTGTGTGGTCAGTGACCACTTGTACTAGCGTGTGTGGTCAGTGACCACTTGTACTAGTGTGTGTGGTCAGTGAAAACTTGTACTAGTGTGTGGGGTCAGTGACCACTTGTACTAGTGTGTGGGGTCAGTGACCACTTGTACTAGTGTGTGGGGTCAACATGTGATTAAATATCAAGTACTTTTCCAAAAATATTTTTACTGTGTATGGGTGAACTATTGCTGTTGTAATGAAAAGCGTTACATCAATGAATCGTATATTCATTTGGTAGTGAAAACATCTTTCAGAGGTTCAGTGGCAGCTAGCTACCCATTCTAATTCTTAAACATGTAGCTAGTCTAAAATGTTAAATAATTACGTGCATTTCTAAGTCATAGCAATGCTATAGATTGCATAGAAATGGATTTGGTACATTAAATTAGGGGAGTGTGTTTTTGTACATTGCTTTTAGTTGTATCGAAGCTATAAGGGATATTTCTCTCTCTCTTTCTCTCTCTCTATATATATATCCTTACGTTAATTACGTGCTAATGAAGTCATTTGATAAGGCATTGTACAGCATTAACCCATGTGTTATACAGCTGAGGTTAATAAGAAGATAATTTCAGTTAATTTGCCAGTTTATTGAATATATACCACAATTATCATGTTGCTACTTACACCCTTATAATACTAATACAGAACTTCAACATGTCAAGTAGGCACCCTTATAATACTAATACAGAACTTCAACATGTCAAGTAGGCATCTAATGTGAACCATGGAAATGTGTTATGAGACAATGTCGTATTAACAGACAAACCCATGGCTCTAAACAAATTTGACCACATTGTACTTAAGAATCAAATGTGTTTAATTTCTCGTTGTTACATAACAAGGATGCGTATGTTTTATTGTTTAAAATTGAGATGAATACTTTCAAGCGTGTACAAGATTGTATGATGAATTTAAAGCCAAGCGTGTGAATTCCACCCAAGTGGCTTTCAAAGTAAAACTTGAAATATTTTGCTTGGTGCTTATCCAAATCAGGCTTTGTTTGACTTGCTGTGGATCCTAGTAGTACACGATACAGTGCCGTAGTTAGCGTGAGATCGTACCTGCTGTTGTATACATTCGCTAGCAGAACACTTGATGGAAAATAATATGAATATTTATCTTTAGCTTAATTGTTGACAATGTATGTCGATGAGAATCATTCAATACCTCAAACATTGTTCGAGATAACAGTTATCATCCTCCTTCATAATGAATTATTACACTCAAATATCGAATTAACAAGCAGTAAAATTTACATTGAGAGGAAAGCATTTTCATAAAGAAATTACCTTTCAAGTATAACCATTATAATCTTGCCCGAAGCAGGAATTATGTTCTTGACAAAGTTAGAAAACGTAGAATGCATGTTACTAACGCGTTTTCCAACTAAGTTAATAAAACTGTTAACTGTGCACTGTCGTGTATTGTCGCAAATGGGTGAAAAACTCCTGCAGTGACGTTAAACTTAATAATGACTGGCTCAGTCGTGTGCCTCCACAAGAAAACAATTCGGGTATATAGCAGCAAGCTATATATGAATCCAATTCGCTCTGTATGAATCTTGTTCTTTGTTGTCATAATGAATTTGTGAAGTAAGAATGACGAATTGTTGAAGTGCTCACTTGTTTAGTCATGTTAGATCTTGTGTCCTCTCTCTCTGTGCACTCGTTACAGGGGGAGGATATGGTTGAAAAAACAAAACACCCATGCCACAGAGAAAACTATTTTTGCTACTTTTGAAAATAACACTTGTGTATATGCTTGTGAATGGAAATTGTTTTGTCATTAAATTTACCAAACCTTTTTTTTTACAATGCCAAAAGTGCAGTGTAAGATCGACTTGTCATGTAGCCATCTTGATGTGTCTTGTATAGGTAGATTATGGAACCTTGTACAGTGTAGAGTATATATTATAAATAATATATATATAACTATATATTACTATACATATGTAGATACTTTGGATGTACACAGATAATATTTGCGTATACTATTCTGCTATGATCAAAACTTTCTCCCTCTTACTAATCTGATTTGAAAACATTTGCTCTTGTATGTCAAAAATCAGTGAATGGCATAAATTACTGGAGTGATATTGAAGACTTTACGTTTTTGTAATGCTTCCTTTTTTGTCCGTTGTTGATGTATTCTTATGCTATTGATGAAATATTTTGTTTATTTGTTATCTGAAATTGCTTTACCATTGAATTGATTACTAATGAAATACTTTTTAGAAAATGGCTAGATATTTTTACTGTAAAATGACAACGTTTGGATGTTCATTAGTGGTCTTTTTCCTGTTGTGTTCTTTTTAACAGTCCTTCAACAGAATTAAACTACATATTTATCAATTTATTCATGAATGTATAAGGAAAATTGAACTCGGAATGGTACAAGTATTAATTATCTGAAAATGGTATCCTTCATTTGATATATACTAGTAGTCTGAAATCATGTCTTCCAGAAATAATGTTTGGTAGAGACATAATTTTGATTTCATCGTTGAATGTGAGCAAATTATACTCCCTTCCTATATAACCCTGCATAGCTATTTTGTATCTGTTGTTTTACAGTTGTATCACTTTGTGTTTGTACATTTCACCACTACATACCTTATACACACACACTGTTATGTTGGATATGATATGTACACTGTCATTGTTAGTTCACCTTGTTGATACCTGGTCACGGTACCCATGTCTCAGATTCAGATGAACGTAGACATCGCCACATGACTGCTTTGTTTTGTTTACAGCCTGATTTTATACCAGCTTCTCGCTTGATTATTTATTCCGCCTAGTTTTACTTTCGAAGCTCCCCAGGCTCGCTGTACATACGCTATGTTGTAAGATTCCACCACGTCAGCTTTCTGTTTATATCAAAGCAACAGGAAGCCCTATAGGCAGTAAATACTTCAGGCTTCATTTGTTTTTAAGTTTCGTAAAATAACGGAATTGGTTAAAAAAGGATCTCTGGGTTATTATTTATTGTTTTCTGAACATTTCAATGTTTTCAAAAATTCACTGAATTGAATGGCGGTTGATCCCATGGATTCTGATCTCTCTAAGTGCAAACATTATTACATTGTCTCTTGCATAATGTTAGTTGGTATCTACGTCCAACTATTCGTAGACCAGTCCTATGGTACTTTAGTTGAAGGAAGCTCTAGTAAATTTGTTGGTCTACTAGGTAGTTTGATATGACTTTTGGGGCCTTTGTATTAACATATCATACACATATACAATATTATGACACATACCTTCCCATCCCTTGATACAGTATATCTATTTGTATAAATGATACATACATACATATGTGTGTGTGTATGTAGAATTATGTATATGTATACAAACTCGACTATATATCTACGTGTGTACCCGATTAACCAGAGAAATATATATATATATATACGTAACTGAAAATGTTGGCCCATACAATTTCATCCTTGTACTAAAATAAAATACTAGATTCTGTTGCTATCTCGCTTGATGTGCTACTCATGGCATACATCTAGAGGGAAACGTGCGCAAACAGTTTAGGACCTATCAATAGAACCAGTTTGACGACCAATCATAAACATTGTAACATAAGGAAAAGAGAAGCAACTCTAGTAACCAGTATTTTAACATAAGTAGGAATGATGAATTCTGTTTCATTGGATAGATTTTTATAACAAATTCATCGGGGAAAATGATTTCGTTGGTTGGCTGTTTGCGCACATTTCACTCTAGATGTGTGACATTATTACCACATGAAGATGGGAATAGAATTAAGTACACATATTGTGCAAGGATGATGCAATTCCTACTTTGAAGAAAATGTACTGGACAGTGGTATATATATATATGTATATGTATGTAATAACCGTGATATCCGATATATATATAGTTGTTTGGAACATTTCACAGTTTGTATAGTAGGTACCAAAGTGCACAATATTTCTATTTAAGCATTGGATTTGACATGCTACTTTCCACCAAATTGTATCGTCCTTTATGGGTGGAATATTCCCACATTGACGTAAAGAATAAAATTGATCAATTCTACCGATCTGTCTCTATTTTAGAATCGTCGCACATGTGTGAAAGATTCCCACAGCGATGTTAAACTCTATAATCACTGGCTCGCTATTTTGGAACATCTTGACCTGTATAGATTCTGGGGAGACTAATTCTATGGGGTAATATTTAGATTGAATATAAACAACAGGATTAATTGTTATGTGGATAATTTCAGCTGTTAAATCTAAATTGATAATGTTAAAGAATTACTGTCGCAATTACTACACATTTAACACTATTGATATAACTACCCAATATTTTATAAACTTGAGTTGTAAACTTTCATTTCCTGCGCACGTTTTGTTTCCTACAAAGTAATGACATATATTGGATGAATTGTATCATGTCAAGTTTGGATAGCAACATTTACTTCATATTAGTTTGGGTTTTTTTGCATCAAATTCCATTGTTAATTGTTAAGCACTTCATATATTTTGATTTTACATATTATTATGCATGCCAAGTTTGAAGTTGTTAAGATTTTAATTTTTATGACTAATATTTCTTGGCATGAGTATTTAATACAATATACATGCCCAACTTGTGGATATGTTTGTTTAACATGTGTGGCCTAGTAAAACTTCTACACTTGACTTCAATATTCAACGATTTTCAGGATTTCCTCTGAATGTTGGAAATATGGATAACTCAGAGAATAGCAAAGTCATAACTTGTTGTAAAACTCTTTGTATTTTCTTTACATGTATTTGCTATATTGACAATTCATTACCATTATTTCATTTTGACAAATTTATCACTCCGCTTTATCAGAGAGAAAAAGGTTTATATCTTAAATGCATACAATCACAGGTAATTGACCTAGCGGATTTTTACCTCAAACTATTTACATTTGATTCATTTTGATTTACAATTGCTATGATCTATTTATTTCTAATGTCCTACTAGTTATGATTGTCAAACAAATGTAATACAATCCTTTGACAGTACCAGTATCCTGGTGGATCAGTAACTTTAATTGGAACAAATAATGGGTACAATAGCGACGATAAGTATGTCAAGTCAAGTAAATGTATGCTACATTTATAACTCGTTTATTTAAAACAATCGTCATATCTGTGATTGTATGCCTTTATGTTTTAATATTACATATATATTTTTCCATCTATTTAGGACATTTTGGGTTAAACTATTCTCTAGTCAAATGTCTTCGAGTATGAATCGTGTACCTGGAAACAGTGAATCATAGTATCAGTAATAGTGTCAAGAGTATTAGTGAAACCGGTTATTAGTGAAACCACCAACAATGACAGTAAAATAGTCTGTAACCCTCTCCCTGCTGGACCAGGCACAGGCAGAGCTCTTGTAGGGCATCTCTAGTTGCCCTCAGCATGGAAAGAGTCGAGATGTTCCTGTCATTGAAAGGAGAAAGTGGTTTCCGACAATGTTAAAGTTATCTAGCAATTTATTAACAATACTAAAAGAGAGAAAGAGTGTGATATAATGCCTTGAAGTCTTATCTATGTGTGATGCATTAGATGTGAGCAACAAACAATACCAGCAAGAACACCCAAAACAGTTTGCATGATACTGTACACTCTTTAGCTAAAACCCCACTGAATCATGCCATGTTCAAGGGAGATAACCCTTGCTGTGTTGAGTATCTTAGATTCCCTTTGTAAATTTGTACATATTTATATAGCATAGACAACCTCAGTGTTTTGACTTTTCTAAGCAATGTAATTTTCTATACATGATTACCCCCATTAACACGAGGTGATGGGTGTATGATGCATATTTTCTCTGATAATTTTAATATAAAGAATAAAAAAGTTACACATCATTATGGTCTTTGTGTTTTATTGCTTTATTAACCCAAGTAGATGCAAACTACTTATCACTGTTTGGTTACCAACATGTATTTATGCTCAAACAGCAGGGTAACACCTTTGGTTGTCGGTAGAGCGTTGGACTCGCAATCTAGTAACTCTGGTTCTAATCCCAGGATTGCCAGTGGTTCTGTTACAATGACGCCCAAGGTGTATTCAAGTTGTTCAAGTAGACCTCTCTGAATTATCGGACTGAATATTCCTAGATTTTCAAGGTGGCGAATGGATTAGTAATTTGAGGATGTCACCAGGTGGTGGGCAGAATGTAGCCGGGTGTGATATAAGATGCTCTTGCTGGTCTCGGCCACCGGTGTTACCACTTTAGCTCAATCGGTACAACCTCGAAACACATTATGACTATACCTAACCTCTGTCAAATATTTGATGAACGTTTTGTATACTAGTAGTCATAAGACTCATAATGGCTGGATTTTCGAGGATGAGAGATTGCTGCAGCGACGTTAAACTCCATATTCACTCACTCACTCATGGGATAGTCGGTAGAGCATTGGAATCACAATCCAGCAACTCTGGTTTGAATCCCAGGACCGACAGTGGTCCTGTTACATACACAAGCACTTAATTACAATTGCTAGTTTGGCACTTAATTATCAATATTGAATTGTTTGACATGACCAATAATTATACTACTTAGACTTAACTATGCTAAGACTTTACAACCAATACTTGCATATTGAATATAATGAGAGGGGATTTCCTCATTTAATGATCCGTGTCTGGAGATATTTTACTCGACCTATATTAATGGTGCTATTCAGTGTCATAGTGAAGAACAAAATGAATCGCCCTGTATGTCAGAGGATGTATACATTTTATCTTCATCATGGCAATTGTCCTTGGATCCACATATATCTGCTGATTTATTTGTCCAAGGATCGATTTATTTGCCCCATGGGCTTGTCTTCTGCTGAAATCACAATTGTCTGTTGTCTTACTGTACAAAAAGTCTAGGAATGAAACTTCATACTCAAAGAGCTACATTATTATTACTGTATCTCAGTGAATGAATTGGTGCCTGTATTTTCCATCTCAACAGCCTGGGGAGTATACAATGCAAGCTACTGTGTTTCAGGTCAGAACATTAAAGTTTCAATATAGGTGAACACACTTGCCTAAGTAGCAATTGTACAGCCAGTGCGTCTTCGTGTGGGGCAGGAACAAATCCTAAAATATTTTTCAGGGTAGGCCCACCCATCTACCTACTAACATAGCCTGATCATGCCAATTGGAGACAGTGTGCCACAAGTTCTGAGTTCTGATTAGGTATGCTTGGGACATACCTGATTGTACTGTTGGGGCTGGCAATCGCTTAGTGGTTAAAAGGAGGTTTCAGGCAGAATCACGTCGCGTAGTGCATTAGATGTATCAACACAGTAGTGTAGAAACTGTATGAAGCGCTCGGTAAATCATAGTATTCGTGACGCATTTGTTTTTGAATAGCTACATATAAGACTTTTCGTCATTGTAATGTTACACATTCTTCAGTCGGAGAATATTTTACTTTGTCATCTGTGATTGCCTAAAGAAATCAAAAACTTGTGTTTTCTGTAATATATTAATATATTCATTCATACCTAAACAGGATTTAAAACGTTATGTATTGAGTAAGAGAGATAACAGATAACATGTAATTCATTGCCTTGGAGGGGATTTCGGTCCTTCATAAAAATAACACAATAATGCGGCCATACATAGCAAACATGCCAGTTGACACGTTCTATGATGTTGTAAATAAAACTGGTGAATACCTTTATTTGAAATAGTCAAAGTTACGCCATTACTCTCTCGCACTCTCTCTCTCTCTCTCTCTCTCTCTCTCTCTCTCTCTCTCTCTCTCTCTCTCTCTCTCTCTCTCTCTCTCTCTC
>JAUTBV010090988.1:0-18444 GCA_032361325.1 Lepetodrilus fucensis | reverse complement strand
CCCATATGCACTATATGTTCATTTCCCATATGCACTATATGTTCATTTCCCATATGCACTATATGTTCATTTCCCATATGCACTATATGTTCATTTCCCATGTGCACTATATGTTCATTTCCCATGTGCACTATATGTTCATTTCCCATATGCACTATATGTTCATTTCCCGAACTTGTTGTTACTATATATGTCACAATTAAAAGGCCACAATGAGGCAACTCTTGCACAGTGACATAACATAACAATAACGACTGTTTAAATACGTGTGTGATATCTCAGTACTGACTACATAAACCGTAACAATATCAATACAATATTATGTTGCATTAGTTCATAAATCATTATCCATTTAACGGAGAGTAAAGGACTTGTGTATGCGAGAGATATATTTGTGTATAATGACTGGCTTCCTCTGTGTATAGGTAACATTGCGTGCATTACTGTCATTTATAACGACTGGTTGAATGACAGCTAGACAACACCTCAGGATGATTACTCATATCACCTCCTGTAAATATGCCATGATATCATTATATCAACGTGTTTGTATCAACGAGGTCTTCTGAAAGTGATCCACGGCTGGGCAGATCGTACGATGGATAAAACACAGTACCCACGTTCATTAATCACATATAATTACATTTAATGGCGTCCATTCAGCCAGAGATTGATTTGGCAGAGAAAAAGAAATTTTGCTTTTTCATTCATGAACATAACTCAAAACGAGATAGTTCGTTTGACCTATGAAAGAATAACCAAAACGAGGCAGTTCGTTTGATATACTAAACAATAACTAAAACGAGGCAGCTCATTTGACCTACTAAATAATAACCAAAACGAGGCAGTTCTTTTGACCCACTTTATTGTTCATGGGACTGGGTGAGAGGTTTCTACATATGAGGTGTCACAATGACCGACATACACATGTTATGTAAATAGACCCGTGAAATTATGAAAAATGTAAAACATTTTAATATTCCTTGAAATAAAATAAAAATAAACATTAAATTTACTCTGGTTTTGTTGTAAATCTAATTTAATATCAATTTCAATAGCGTATTTCATATGATGAAATTACAGAGAAAACATATATACCGTATTCGACGTATTAAGCGCTCCCAGATAGCAAAGTGACAACTGATCAACGTCTTTTTATTATTACCGCCATTCCTCTAAAGAAATGTTTTAGAAATTTTAATAATTTTACAAGGTCCCATGAATAGGTGTTTACAAGACATTTTGAATCTTCCATTAATCCTATACTATACCTAAGTATCTTAGCCTCAGACGATATTCTTCAGTTGCCGTGTATAACCTCTATCAAAATTATTCACTAAGGGAATGCAACTCTAATACTAAATGTAGATTATCTGGGGCTTCAGTTTTCGACCGGAAACGCACCAAAGACAAATACGTTTGGGTTTCACTACATGTTAATACGCGTCACATTTCCCCTAAGGAAATTTACCCAGTACAATGAGCGCCAAGTACGTCGAATAGGTATATCATTTGAAAATATTCCAAACTTTTCTACTAAACAAGGGCACAGTCTTGAGAAGAAGTCTTGTACAATAGGTTATATTATTTTCAGTTTAATGTTCCAAATCTTTGCATCTTTCACTAAGATACGCCTGTGCTATTGCTTCACTCAATAATAATCATAAACATGACATCAGGACTAGAATAAATAAGATCACACGTCAATCAAGTGACGTATTCAGGAATATCTTACAAGCTTTTCCATTCCAAGGTACACTGAACATTTGGGAGCGACGCCAACAACAATCAAATATTTATATCAATATCTCATTCATGTAAGGAATGCACTGTTATGTTATTTCCGTAGAAAACTAAGAAATTACAACTATCCACCTATCGTTACAGATTACATTCACATAGGCGAGAGTTGGGTGACTCGCGATCTCGCGAGACTTCACGTTGCGTTGTCACGCGTCCACGCTATTTATAACTCTGGTTGTCGTGGAAACGTTCTTTGAGACAGATGTTATTAGAAGACAGTGTGCCTTCTTAAAATGAGAAAATGACAACTATTCCTTGAGCTAAGCGCAAGGTAAGTAGCAGACCAGTCTTACTGGAGTCGGTTAGCTGTCACTCGTGGACTCATGCACCACATCATGCACGCACACATGGCATCATACCCGATGACGTCACAATATACCCTGCACACTGATGAAGTAAAATTGCCACATAAATTCTATTCTGCACCAATGCTCCGAAATAACTCCAGACGGAATGACTAAAAAAGATCGTCCCATATCAACACGAGTCCGCAGATTATGGAATGTCCCCCCTGCATTCTCTGCAAGCACATGACCCGTGCGTGACGTCACCACACAAACTGATGACGTAGACACATCTCTTGGGGCTGTCTGTCTGTCCACAGTTTCTGTTATGTTTTTGACACAGACATACATACAAATATGTTGGCATCATCGTGAAATATCACTTATATAGAAGACAGGCCAGCACTTCCGTCCTGCTATTCTCGCCGATTCTCGTCTTTGTCCGTCTTTGTCTTCCCGTTGGCGTCCAGCGGAACTGAAGAGTTAACTCCCCCTGTTTGAGACGATGGGAAGTTTTTATCCAGAAGCTTCAACATTTCGTTCAGGTAGTTCTGAACGGCAGTCAGTGACGCGATCACGGCCGGGGAGCCGAACCCGTGGGTGATGAGACTGAAGTGGGTGAGATGACGCTGAATGTTGGGCTCTAGGATGGGCTGGGGACGGGTGTTGCCTAGAGGGGACCGGTCCTGATTCAGAAGGTCCGCCAGTTCTTTCACGATTTGTCTGGAAAGAGAAAGACGACATATAATATCAAATTAACAGTATGTATAAAACAAACAAAAACAATAAAAAATAAAATTAAAAACAATAAAAATTGCCATCAATATACTATATATACATGTATATATGTATTATAATATAAAATCAACATAATTTGCTTCCTAGTGTCAATGGTTAGTAATTGAAAATACATTAATTATTATTATATAATGCTAACTTAATTATTAATCAAGAGCAAACTAATGTTGAAAGCGGCTCTAAAACCTAATAAAAATTAAATTAAAATAAAATAACAATATTAATAAGAATATACTAATTTTACTAAAATAGTAACTCTTGAACATGTATTACTGAATCAAAAGTACCCTTTAATAACGAAAAAGAATAACATTAATATTGAATTTAAAGATTAGATTTAGAAAACAAAAACTGGAGAGAAAAACTGAAGCATTAAATCATTAATCATGACTTGATCTAAACAGCAATTTCGAATACCACATGAATTTATTAACGACACAAAATGAGTGAAAATTAATATTGACATGGTCATAAACCCTTTAAAGATGAAATTGGTGGGAAGACGATACAGGTTGATTATCTTCAAGACGATTTGACTAAGTGAAAAATCTCTTCCAATTCAATCATCGATTTCCCAATGATTTTCTCGAGCCCATCTCCTTCCATTAATTACCGTAAAGGCTCCTAATTCTCAGGGAACACGGATAAGCTACACCCGAAAACATTAACCAATTTCAAACACATTCGAAACATCACTCCTCATCAATTTGACAGGTTGTGTTGAAATGGGAATTTGATGGATTTCTGGTAACCACCGCACGTACAAATGAAGAGTCGATATCGTAAGGAGATTCCTATATAGCAATACTCAGCTAGCGTCTTAATACTTAAACAACTCCTTAAGACCGCGGATATTTTTTTATGAGTTAAATTTCGGCCATTAGTTGTATGGGTTATTGCAAAATGTGAATCTAACTGTGTTTGGAGTGAAAATATTTGCGCGAATTCGGATCTCACACTCTATGAATTCACTAATATTCGAGGTTATTTAAATAAAAGGGTGTTATGTCAAATAGATTAGATTAATCTATGGATATTCGTTAAAACTGTTTGTACAAGAATGTTCAATTTGCCGACTGACTGAGTCCACCAACAACATATCGAAGTACAAATTACTTAATAACTTTATTATATAAAACAACCAAATATAGGAATGTGTAATGTACGAGTTTAAGAAAAACGTTGTATTGAAGAATATTGAAGAAACACGTTGTATTTGTAAAGGTTTCAAATTAATCCCAAACGTTCATTAAAGTCAACCACGTATACAATATTGACTATTTGTTTACTACTCTGTATCATGCTACATGATTTATGAGAATAAATTCTGTTCTGTCCTATTTGTTAGCCACAATTTATGGGTGGGTTGGGTGGTATTGTTGGTTTTGGGGTGAGCGTATGGGCTGGGCTAAGAGGAGGTATGGTGGGGTGTGGCGGTGTGGCGGGGGTACTTACTTTGCGGCTAGTACCATGTTCTTCCGGTTATGGGTGTCGTTGGGATCAGAGTACTGTCTGAGGTTATACTCCGCGCACTGTCGGGAAGGAAACTCTGTCTCGCAGATGTAACCGTAGTCTCTCGCCAGACGTATCGTCTCTCCTAGAAACATACAACCATTAATATAATAAATAATACAACATAACTATAAATATCCTAGAAACATACAGCCATTACTATAATAACTATTTAGAAATATGCAGTCTTGTATATATATAATAACTATAACACTCCTAGAAATATACAACCATTAATATAATAATTATAAATATCCTAGAAATATACAGCCATTACTATAATAACTATTTAGAAATATACAGTCATGTATATATATAACTATAACTCTCCTAGAAATATACATCCATTAATTAATATACTAATTATGCTATCAAGAGAACATGATAATAAATACAACATTGCCATTAGTGAACTTGAAACACACGTCATCAATCACTTCATTGGAAATAAAATTTTACATTTTTATGATTTCTATTCTTTCTGTTAGCTATAATGTTTCTTCAATTTGTTACCGTGACGTCATGAATACAACATTTAAATTAAAATACCAATTTCAGAACTCATTTTGAGACAAGTGTATTATATCGCACAAAGCCACACGTGATACAATTGTATACAACAACTTATTTTCGTACGCAGGTAGAATTGTAAAGTAATGTCGGAGCATCGGAGACTGCAGTTCCGCCTATGCAATACAGAGGATTGCTATTTCTGCTGGAGCAATGGCATCTATTAATCTCGGAGATCAACGTGACATTCCTGTTCTTACCTTCCACTAACGACGTGAGTAGGGTTACATTGGCTGCCTTCCTTCTCCCCGCCGGCAAACTCAGCCCAATCTTCTCCAACTTATCTCGCAAAGACCTTCCCCCATTTTTAGACTTCGCCCTGAAACGTAATAATTCTTAATGTTAAAAGTCATATTTATTAATATATACTCATGAGAACATATTACATAAATTACACTGTGAGTATTGACAAGATTTTCCTAGAAGTTCATGGCGATATATTGAGTTACGACAACCACAAAGCGGAATGGTGTAGAAGGTAAATGTTTACGACGACCGGAAAGTAGACAGCTGGTGCAAGTAAGATACCGCAATGTAATTTTCACTCGTCACAACGCAGACAAATTACCAATAAGGGGTCATCATTATCTGCGCAAATTTGGCCCTCCCTAATTTTGTTAATTCCCCGTTTCGAACAGAGATTTTTACGGACGAGGGCTCCCGAGAGCCATTTCTCGTATTAATCCGGTTTCTAGGCCGCTCATTGAATCTACATAATTCCTCACTCGTCTATGCGGCATCTGCCATAGTTCACCGCTGTCTGTTTAAGGGTGATCGGAGAGAGTGATCCTTGGATCGATCTCGTCTCTGATTGGCTGATCAACTCGCTTCCGCAGACACCTGGTGAGTGAACCAGTTGGGCAAGTGGCAAAAATTAGCACGATTTTGGCATAATCAGACATCCATAGCTTGAAGAGGGCACAAGCGACCTTTGGTGGCCTCCTTATGTGGCATAACATGCCAGGCTTGAAGATGACAGAGCCTACAGTTAACAGGCTCTTCGGTAGGCAGAGAGACGTCTAATTAAAGAGAAGTAGTTAACTTTTAAACTTAATACTGAAGTGTTATTGACTCCAGTATATAGACACCATTAAACCAGACCGATCTCCTGACAACTCAAACATGACATAACAATTAGTACTTCAATGTCAGGAACGAATAGAACAGCAAAACATAATTTTACAACCCCAATTACTTGTTATAGGACATAAATACCATATAAGACTAGAACATCAAAACATCAGTTTACAACCCCAATTACATGTTATAGGACAGAAATACCATCTAAGACTAGAACATCAATACAGCATTTTACAATCGCAATTTAGAAATCTGAATAAAAAAAGTATTCTCAAGCCATATCGATGCTTAATTATGTCATTCATTAAAAAAAAAACGGAAACCAAAGTCTCCGATATCATTGAGCGGGCAATGTAGGGCTGGAATGACGGTCTGTTTACTAATTCCTGCAGTAACATATGGCGCATGTCTACATTTCATGTGAAGGACTACTTTTTTGTTGAGAGAGTGAAGTGGCGAGGGGAGGAACAAGAATGGAGAGATAATTTGTTCGTGGGGAATTCCTCTGATGTCCGGGTTGAGAGCACTTCACTCTCCTTCATCCGGCATCCAGCAGTTTCACGCGAAAATAGTCTGCGATCCTCTTTCAATCGAGGAATAAAAGAATGACAGAGAACTCTTGTTTGCAAACTCCTCACAGTGAAAAAAGGGGGTTTGTTCAAGGCAATGAGTCGGTTACTCTTGCTTCGCGGATCAAGCCGTCCACAATGCATGCCCTGGCTCTGGGTGTGTTGGAAACTCCTCACAGGGCCTTGGATTGCCGACTAATTGGAACCTTCGTTCGGACTTCTGAACTTGCTGTCTCGCCTCACAAGACAATCTTACCGTAAAGAGGCGAAGTCGATAGGAGTTGAATTTCTTTGATAAAAACTTTTAAATCAGTCATGATCACGTGAGTTGAATTTTAAAGTACACTTATTATACTGAATAAGGACCTTATAATACAACCTAAGGTAAGTAAATTCCCGGTGGAAAATAGAATATGTTCCGCATTTCCGAGAAAACGTAAAATTGACACGCTTTTAAATAGTGCTAGAATATATATTTATTATAACGATGCTATCAAAATCATCCTCTGATCTAAGAATAGTTATACTAGTTAAACAATATCCAACATAGAAATTTCAATTAACACACTATTATATGTATTAATTTACGAAGACTTACATATTAGGAACAAATCAATGACATTTAAATGCCGACAAAATTTCATGGTGTTATCCAATTATTTTAGAAACCCTGGCATTGTATTCTAGAACTGTTAAAATGCTATTTCCAGAACAGCATCAAGGTATTTTAGAATTTTATTCTGTAACTGGCACAGCTGTATTTAACACACACACACACACACACACACACACACACACACACACATACACACACATACACACACACACACACACACACACACGCCGCTACCCTAGCTTCACGCTTAGACAGTAACGTGGTACTAGCCGCACTCGAAGAATTACAACCCAAATGCGATTCATGATCACTCAAGCACTCAACACCACCGAATTTATCACTCGTTATTTACTCGTTCAACGCTGCTTTACACTATAGACAAATTGAGTCTCACTTCATAAAACAAGCAAATTGTAAGAAGGGAGAGTTCGCCTCGCTTGAAGGACTGAAGAGTTAGGAATGCTATCCCGGACTGGTATAGATTTTTAGGTGCATTATACTTTAGCGGCGATGAGAAATTGAACGTTTTTGCTGTCTATTAGGACAGCGATGCTCAGTTGCAGGGATTCCTCGGTAATTGAGATGATCAGAACTACTGTCAAGAACTATGGACGGTGGACAATATCCACTCGACAGTCAGACGTCGAGGGGACGTGTCTCGAAGGTGTCCTAGCAGTCGACAGTATCGACCGATCAAAGTCTAGGGGCTTGTTCCGAAGATGTTCTGCTATTGTAGAAGATACGGTATTACCTTGACGGTTCAATACCAACAGAAGTCTTTTCCTAGTATCGTTGAAGATACTAGGAAGGCATGTTTCTCTAAAGAAATCCTAGTTTTATGAACGATATACCAATTCCACAGTTCTCTCGATGATCTCCTAGTCTTTGGACAACATACATTGGGGGACGTGTCTAAAGATGTCCTAGTATTGTGGACAGAAACAACTTCACAGCTCGACATTTGGGGGACGTACATCGAAGATGTCATCGGGCGGAGGACACTCGAGCAGGATCATCAACACAAATCACAAATCCAATAATGGTTTAAATATCGCCAGAACTGGAAATCCGGGCGCGATATACTACTGTTGGCAGTTTTATGGAATACTGACAAATGATATTAAATTCGCAGTTGGCTGACATGAACCTTGAAACCCTCAGACCAGACTAGTATAAGGAAAAACTGTTTCACTGCAATCATCAGATTCCATCTCAGTGGTTTCTCATTGAGATGTCTTTCGGTGAGACATTCTTACAGAAACAGCCCTAGGGAGAACTTTAAAACCCTGGATCCAGCAATGCCACCGTTAATCTTGTGCATGTAGCTGTGGTAGATGGAAGCATCACGTCAAATGAGGGAGAAGGGAATCAAAGAATTTCTCCACCAATTTGGTACGCTATTTCCCCACTTAATAATATGCTTTATGAAGAAGATTTATTAAAACCACTAGTTAAAAGAAACGATAACAAATGTATTTAAGCACACCCTATTGCAATTATCGTAGGTCGATACATTTACATCTTGGGAATCAATGAAACAAACAGTGATCCTTTGACATCCCAAACCAAACAAGTTCAAGTATGCTTCAGCAGTGCATTTCCAGGAAAATGACGTAATCTATATGAAATCCTTTGATGTCTTGAAGAAAAAAAATAGCCCATCGTAATAATTTGGTATAATATCCACAGATCATTATGGAAGACGACCAAGATAATGCGATGCCATTCAGACTCGACTTCAGTCATTAGAGACAAATTTAGAAAATTATTTCCCCTGAAAATTGCGGAGGACATTTTGACAAGAGCCCGACAATGATCTATAATCATCTCTACGGTCTAACATTTCCTGGCGTCCGATGATGGAAGGAGTTATCTGTGAAGGTGGTAATTGTTCACGCTTTCCTCTAAGAACGTACAACCTCCTGCATGTTCCGGCCACGACGATCACAGACGGACCACTATGTCCTTAAATCTAGCGTAAAAACGCCATACAGAGTAAACAAGACATTGCTAAGTGCATATGAAGTCTTATTATACGACTGAAGGGAGTTGCACAGTTTCCAGATAAAGCCTAAACATCTCCGCGCTGCTTCGTCTTAACAAACACAACACGATGGCATTGTAGACGCCGGTGCTTGCTCCATAAAGGAAAAACCAATAGTGTCAAAGGCCGAATGAACGGTTTCAACGGGGGTGTCATGTCGGACAGCAGGGGGTACCAGGAACACAGGGTTTGAGAGGACATGATTAAAAAGCTCACTCCAGTCTCGTTGTGTAGGTCTCAATGAAGACGAAGAGACGACCCAGTTCATTACTTGATTCAGCTAACCGTGAAATGAAACTAAGCGGCTAACCATGGGTCCGTCGCTATGCAACACAATGAGAACTGAACAGGCGGTAAGGATCTCTGGCAGAAAACTGTATTCTTCGTTTCAGTTCCATGCATAAGGGCGAGAACGCGAGCCTCATAGGTAAGCAATGCCTGGTCGAGAACAAAAGGACAGATAGGGGTATATAAACGAACCAGGGTGGACAGGTGTAGAGTTACCTGCCCACCCAGGATACTCTGAAGATGGCGCTGTATGACGGCCGCCATTATATCCATAGCGCTACACACGCTCTTCACGACGCTAATAGCTGCTCAGTTGTCATAAAGGAAGGAGATTAATATCTATGAGCAACTACTTAGATATTTGAACGATATGATACGGAGTGATGGCTTGAAAAGGCCATTGAAACATTCCAGGAATTTATCATTTTTAGGTAAATGTTAGAGAGATAGGAGATAATCCATCTTTGATGAAATGATTGATCAATGTTATAAAGCGAGTTCTTGACATCTGGGTTGTGAACGACCGTGACAGGAAATGATACTTCAGTGAAACCCGCTGTGTACATGTACAACACAATGATGCAAAGAAGGACGTCGTGACCTGCATTTTCAATAAAAACCTGACTTCCGGTTTGCAGTTGTCAGTGGCAAAATATCCAAACCCCGGAATCCAGAACACTCGATACCTTATTACATAAGAGCATCAATTTGGGAACACCTAGGTATTTTACACGTGTATAAATAACTACCTTCTGAGGACACCTCCTAGGAGAGAAGCGTTGAGACATTCAGGGGGAGATAACCGCCTCTGCACTTCGGCGACCGTGACCTTGTATTTGGATGTTGAGCTGAGAAGTGACAGTCGTCCCGGCACTGAGCAGAATACGTCAGTAGGCGACACCATCCCGGATATGACCAGATCTTTGTTGTTTTCATTCTTAGGCCGGATTCCAGCTGCAAAGACACAAATAAATTACGATGTTAATTACAAGTTAAAAACGGAAATTAGTTTTTGAGAACCAATAATTGGAGACAGTCATTACTCATTTTACGTTCCCTAGATTACCACCACACCACCATCTCATAAACCTTTCTCTGGAGAACCACCACTCCACTCTTATTTCTTAGGAGGAAATACGACTGGAATTGTTCTAGAATACCTGTCACAGAGCTCGTAGGCCTCCAAGATCAGAATCCCCGCAGCGTGGGCCATTTTGAAATTTCGGGGAGACCCGTCACGAGCCCACTGGGCTATTATCCGACAGCTGTCAGTGGCAAGCGACGACCATTTATTAATTGCCAACGTTAAAACCAAACTCTATCTCGCGCGAAATCAGTGATATTTCTCAACCATTTCTTGAATGACACAAATCTGTCTCAATCGCCTTGCTTAAAAGCCTCCTTTCTATTATGTCGTGTTGTAAAGGGAGCGAACTGAGAGCGAGCAGTGACCCAGAGCCGTACTTGTTTTAGCGACCTTTTCTCGGAGTCGCCTCGGGCGAAATACAGAACACGTTGACATTAACCTCCGACGATGGCTTGTACAACGATGACTGGCGCCTTTGTTTTTGCTGGAGATCATATAATAACCTCCAGAAAACCTGGTAATCTTGCGATTATTCTAATGACATTTTAAATAGTGTCTGTATACGTATTGTTTGAGTATCCGATATCTTGTGATGATCATGTGTATGGAAACGATCTTTAAAACGTCTTTTGGACAATACTTGTGTGTATTATTTCTTCACTAATAATATTATTAATAATAATAATTATTATTATTGTTATTATTGTTATTATTATAAGTAATAGGATTAGAAGAATGTAATGGCAGTAGTAGTAGTAGTAGTAGTAGTAGAAGAAGAAGAAGAAGAAGAAAAATATAAGGAGGAGGAGGAGGAGAAGAAGTATTATTATTAGTAGTAGTACAATAATAATAATAATAATAATAAAAACTAGTAGTGGTAGTAGCAATGGTAGTAGTAATATTAGTAGTAATAGTAGTAGTAGTAGTAATAGTAGTATTAGTAGTATTAGTAGTAGTAATAGTAGTATTAGTAGTATTAGTATTATTATTATTAGTAGTAGTAGTATTAGTAGTATTAGTATTAGTAGTAGTAGTAGGAGGAGGAGGAGGAGGAGGAGTAACAGGAGTAGCTCTGGCAGCAGTAGTAGCACTATCAGAAACATCTATACTGCGGTAGAAGTTTTAACATTAGTCTTGCGAGAGTACCAACCGCTGTCATCAGATCGATTTTATCACTGGGTTATTGTTTGCTATACATCTATCACCGTCTATATTGGTATTTCTTTTGCCAATCTCAAGTGCAATATTATGGTTGTGTTCAGGAAACTGCCATTCACGGTCAATATTTTTCTGTTTTCTGAGTAATTAGTCTAAGTGTTTAATGCGGAAGTGGAACTGCATAATTATGAACTTGATCGTGATTGGTCAACAAGATGCAACTGACATGCATTGAGAACAGTTACTATAATGGTAGTTCCATTTAACACTTTATCACGTAAGTTACGCCTATTCAGCCTGACACCTACATAAGAGCAAGACACCATTGTGTTTGTATACTGAAACCCAAACGTTACTGTGGTATATTCGTATATTCGTATATATTTGTAGTTCGCGAATTGGGGAACGTAAATATACGAACGATTGACGTGGATTGACGTGGAATATATATTTTATTTACGACAATTTACTTGGGAAGGGTTAATGTTACCTAGAATTGAATATCTCTGTTACCTGGGCACATTTTTATTGATAATCCAAACAGAACAAATATTTGTTTTGCCTGGATTGACGGAATTATTTCTCTCTCGCTTCCGGTAGCGAAAAGGACAGGTTGTTCGGCGTCTTTTGATCAGTCCGCTAGTGTCGTAGATGGTCGGACGGGGACATCGCGTTTACGACGTCTGCCACGGTGGAAAAATGTAATCTTTTTCTCTTATACGTCATTAGAGCAACAAATCGTTATGGCCCGCATTCATATGGGCTTTTATCGCATCATATGGCCTAGCGAGATCTGAATTACGTTCAGCGCAGCATGCCCCTTTGATCTGAACGCGCCAGCTAATAATTGATCTATCATGGGATCCTCAAAACATCTGAATGATCAAAAATTGGATTTGTCTTGTGCTAAAACGACCGATACCGACTTGAGATGTCAGCTACCAGAGGAAGCAGAGGAGCAATCAAACGACGGATTGGACAGGCGCGCGCACTCCGCGCACGGAATTGTGGGAGGAAACAAAAGGCGGACATGTTGTTCTTCTTCTGGAGGGTCTTGCTGCACAAGAGATTCAGACAAATGAGATACGTTGTCAAGAGCCTCCTGTGACCGAAGTATCCCTCAACATGTTCAACAGCGTATTTTTTTCTCGTTGGCTTGACAAACACCTTTTGTAGATGAACGATAATAATACTAATAATAATAATATATTAATAATAATAATAATAATAAAATAATAAATAATACTAATAATAATATTATTATTAGTATAATACTATTAATAATAACGATATTAATAATAATAATAACAAAGCAAATAATAACAATAACAACAATAATAATAATAATAACAATAATACTATTATAGGTGAACGAGCTCGTAAGATAATTTTGAATGAAATATATCTATCACTACGGTAAACGATGACAACTAAGACAATTTAATTTAAACATTTTGTTTTCACAATATAAAATAATATAATAAATCGTTATTAAAATGTTTAGACATTTGAGATTCAATATGTAGTTTCGCGTATGTCATGTTTCCGCATAATTCCATAAATTTAGTTATATAATTAAAAGGATAACAAAACATAACGATGTTTCTCCATTGTGTTAAATTACATTCATATTTAAAACACACTTAAATGACACAATCACATTACGTCTATTTCTAAACAATTACAACCGAGTCTTCATATAAAAGATTAGGAAGTCAAACAACTCTAATGTTATTATTATTTCTAGCCTGACACCATCTTCTTGATATTGTAACTTTCCAGAATTGTGATTGGTCGGCTGTCATTTTGCGGACATGAAAACACACACGGCGCATGTGCAAGATGTAAAGGCAATTAGCTCCCTTGGAATGATACAACTTTACACGTTTGTGCGATATTTTCAATTGACAGCAAGCATAACGCATTGCAACCTCTCCACTCATTCAAGTAGACTTGTAAATATTTGACACAAACTTTGTTAATTCGCCGTATCAACATTGCCGAACGCTAGCCAGCCCCGACTGCTTATTGTACTAGCTGTCCCATGCAAACACACAATTACAATCTCTTCTATTTGCTTCCGAATTCGCAACCAAGTTCAAATCTGAACGGTCACAGATAATTTTTCTTCATCCACGTGGCCTTACATGCAAGAAAATGATTTTTCGTAATCAGTATTTAAAGATACGGTGTGTGGAAAGACGAAACAAGGTTTAACATTTCACCTCCTGTTTCACAGATAGAATTGGGCGAGGGTTTCCTTTTCAGAAATCACGAACTGGAATCGAAGACATGGGCTCAGAGAGATTTAATCCAGCAAATTGCAAGAAAAGCCCCTGGGCATGAACTACAAGCTTGTCAGTTCGGAGTTCTGGTCGTTCATAGAAGACACAAAGATCATGTGCTGCTACTACAGACGTACGGATGTAGTATTTTAACAGAATTTTTCTCTCAACACGAACTTGTTTTCAGCATTAAAATTACAAATACAAAATAAAAAGACAATAAAATAAATAAGATTCTATGTTGTTTATTTAATTGCTATGTCGTGTCAGAATTAAATAATTCTGATACTAAATTATTATAAAGGGAAATTTGATTGTGATGAAAATATATTATCATCGGAGTCAAGATTGCGTATTTATCTCGTGTATTCTCGCGAGAAAGGAACGACAACGTTACGTCGCTCACAGTGTTATTGTGTCTCCGAACATAGCCGCTGGCAACTACAAAGGGAACGAACATGTTCTCGACTTGAAAATTATCAGCATGACAGTTTACAATTAACGCTGTATGGAGCTTATGTCAAGACCTCAAAGGATCGGATTCACCCAAACTCACTATCCCCCGTGCTACCCTCAGAGCAGAACCACCCTCTCACACATTAGTTATTTTCCACGAATTAAAACTCCCGAGATCAAGCCAGCCTCTGTAAAGTTGACCCTATAACAACCGCGAGATATTGCCTAAAGGTATAAAAACGGAGCCGGTTTTCCATTGAAAAGAGGCTTGTTTTTCGGGTTTCTGCTCCCGTGGATTAAATTATGATGAGCATCGGCGGCGGACATGAGATTCTATCTATACCGCCGGTGAATCAAATAAGAGAACCAACTTCAGGTGTATAAAATTACAAGGTGTCAGACAGAAAGATACTAATTTGTCAAAATGGGAAATGTAACACCGTGCTACAAAGATGGAGTCAGCGAGTCCCGAGTATCGGATTGACAATAACGAGCAGAGATAGTCAGTCTGCTCTTCTTGACGCAGCCCGTACACACCATGAACGCTTCATTATATGCCGTATACATCGCCCCGGGTGCATCGCATTGAAACGATACACCTTCATACAGTAATTTGTCTTTAATGAAGGAAAATTGCGGATGAATAAATCCCGTACACTTAGTGGATAATTTGTCATTGTGTGGAGATTTATGTGATAATATTATTGCACTTACCGTTTAATCGTCTAAGAATATACTGCCTAGGGTAAGATACGAAAATTGAATCGTTCCTTGTTTACAGTTTGGTAAATATAATCCGGAATATGAGGAGCAATTATATGACTTATACAAAATATGTCACGGAGACTCGCTTAATTAATTACAATAAATTTGAATTCGTCTAGTATTACTAAATTTTATGCTACGCTACTATTTTGCTATTCTTATAAATATGTTAGTACATGTAAATTACCTGTAATGCTGCATCAAGTAGGCCAATGGTAGTTATTTGCAAACACAACCTACACTATAGTAAATTGCTACATTATGTACGCTAGTTTACCGCTCCAACAAAAGCCATTTTTTTCTATCTGTTATATTTAGGTAAACATCGTATGAAGATTGACAACATAGAGATTGTAACAATGACAACGAATATATGTTTAATGTACATCTTTCATCACTAGCAGATATGCAATCGTCTCGAAATTCAACAATGCAACCGAGAGTAATACATGTACACTATATCAATAATATATTTAATTAAATATTTACCTTTCCGTATTACTGTGTTCTGTTCACCAGAGATATAGCCAGTGCTGTCATCCATATGCTGAAATAAAACAATAACAAGATTATTTTATTTGTATACTATTGCTGTTTTAACGAAAGAACGAAGAAATCTTACATTAGTACAAACATTATGTTAGTTATCAGAAGCACGCGACCTTCCTGTTTCATAGAGTGCTATATTTGATTAACATTTTGTCACTAGCAGTATTCCAGTTATCAGAAACACATACGGCTTGTATATACTAAATTATTGGTATTTATTGGATGCATTTTAATGATGTATATATACAAGGTGAAACGCTAATACAAAATTGTTTGTCTGTCTTAATGAGAGTACTTCTTTCATTCGTTTTATATATATACTGTATACCTATTAAGTATAGTTATAGGTAATGCTCTAGGCGAGAGAGAGAGAGAGAGAGAGAGAGAGAGAGAGAGAGAGCGAGAAAGACTGCTTCTCTGTAATATATGTTATTTTATGTTCTAATATTTATGATGCACCTGTTTTGTATATGTATATAAAAGTTAAAAGTGCAAGATCATGCATGAACATGTAATATATAGATATGCTAATAGATGGACACATATTTCCGATACAGACAATAGTGACCCGGTCGAAATCGTACAAGTTCACATACACCTGTATAATTTATAAATCGAAAGAAAAACAGGGGCTCTATTTAAAAGAATCCTACTATACTAGTATTGTCCACCATTACAATTATTAACGTGTGTACCGCGATATTTTACCCTTTTAGTAATACATTTGTTTATGACCAGGGTATCGTTTCTCGAAGCTCTCTTAGCCGCTAAGGGACCGCATAGCACTCTCTTAGCAATGTATTAGCTATCGGCAAAGAGAGCTTCGAGAAACGATGCCCAGGACCTTTTTGACCTCAAGAACGTATTTATATACTACAGTATACAACAGGCCATAAACAAAATGTTACTACAAGGAGAATAATATTCAACAACCTCAACAGAGTAAGACTGAAATAAAATATATGTTTGTTTACAGTGTTAAAGACACTGCCAAATAAAGAAGAAAAGTATCGTAAATGCACAAATAGAATATACGAGTAGTATACATTCGGTTAACGCCTGTGGCAATAATTATTTAACCCATAATCCTACTTTGATACAGAATAATGAACTTGTCAAGAAGTCAAATAGCTTTACTTCACCGATGAAATTAGAGGCTTAATACAATTATTTATTCTGTAGCAAGTTTCGAACATCAGTTACCAACATTCCTGGGGGTGGGGGGTGGGGGGGTGGGGGGGTATTTTACGTGTTTGTGTCGATCTGCCACATCTTTTCGTGTGCAGTTTGTCAGCGGCACTTTGATGTTGATTTCACAATGTACCAGTGTACGTTATAACGGTACAGATGGGGTGGGTTTAGCACTAGCAGCAAACAGATCTGTTCACCCGGATCAAATCCACTTCATACCCGTTCAATGCTAATGCGCAAACAGTTTTGCCGCAGGACCGTTAATCGCTTTCAACTACTGCCTCGTATGGTCAACTTAAAAGAACACCGCAGAAATTCCAGAGAAGAGTTTGCATTATATATTGCGAATAAATTTCGTGTTATAATCACATGAACATACCATCAGCTTTTGGTGAACGACTGCGTTCTCAATAATTATAGGCTATTATTTCCATTCATGTATTCTCTCTCCAATTGTTTTTCTTTCTTCCTTCTCCCTCAGATAGTCTCTCGTCTAGCTTTTCTATCTCTCTTTGTATACCATTTATCTTTCTCTCAATCCATCTTTCAACAATAATAATTATTTTCCCCTCCCTCCATTATTTATATTATTTTGATTATTCTTATGTCTGTCCTTTCTCTTCTCTTCTCTCTCTCTCTTTCTCTCTCTCTCTTTCACACATACACACACACACACACACACACACACGTCACTTCTATGGTGGCTGTCCTTGTTTGTCACGTGTTTTAGTATTAAGTAAACACATGCATTCACAAAACATAACATAACCTTTGACCGCTACGTCTTTCCCACAGGAAAACCGCGCTCTCCATTCCAATAATCTCGTAAAACAAAACTATATTTCACAATGTAATGCACCCTTTGGGCCTTTCCCACGCCACTGAAAACATACAAGACCAAACATCGCGAGTAAAGTTGCATAGGTAGCAGAATTACATTTAAACACAAAGAACATCACATTTTTAAGATCGATTTAATGCATCGGTGAAAAATCGATATCGTAGAGTTTCCCATCGGAGTTTCATGGCGGTGTCAAAGGTGTTATGTAGTGCCGCGGGTCGCTTTTATACCGACATGTGATGCGGTCGATTGAGGTTAAAGGAGTGAATGAAAATGCATATTTATAAAAAAAAAACGACAATATCGAACCAGTTTTTCATAACGTATTTTGTTGCCAGGATCCGACACTTGAAATCACATGACTGAATGGTTATGCCAGTTTGATCATTCGCATTGACTTGCAATGACACTAAAAGGTTTGATTGCATGTGGCAACACTGGGGAGAGTGTTCTATTGTCTAGCAATTAAATGGTAAAATAGGTTTCTCAGTTTGCCAAGCTCGAAGTTAAGCGAGATAACTGGATTAATATTTATTTTATTTCTGATT
>JAUTBV010090977.1:0-18446 GCA_032361325.1 Lepetodrilus fucensis | reverse complement strand
GATGCCATTTATTTTGAAGATATTTATTCTATTGAATATCGTGTGGGCAATCTAACCACAGATAAAGACAAGGTAATTGAGGAGATTCGAGAAGTACATGATGAGATTGATCGCCTGAATAAAAAATTATTTTTAGAGGATGATGACAACTTAAAAGAGCATATTCATAACCAAATCAATACACTTCAACTAAAATTTACCAAACTAAATGACAAGGCCGACAACAGAGATTCATGGTCCTCAATATTCGCAAATCCCCTTTCTCAAACGCCTGTTTATATTTTAAATTCAAATGAGAAATTAATTTTTGCTTTTGATGACTTAAATAAAGAGCCAACCGATTATTCTTATACTATCATTCCTTTTAAGTGGGATTGGTCCGAAGCTTTAAACCTTTCAGAAAATGAATATCTAACTAATTTTTCAACTAGTAGAATCACTACTTCTTTCTTTTCAGAAATAACGACTGTCAATTATACTGCTTATAGATTTGCCTTTCCAAATAATGACATACAACCAACCATTTCAGGCAATTATTTGTTAGTTGTTTATGAAACAAATTCAGAAGAAATTGCCTTTACTCGTAGAATCCAAATCTCCGAACAGCATTTTTTCTTTGAAGATGATATTCGCAATATTGAATACGATAGAGACTCCTTACAGTATATTAATTTTACGATAAGCTACCCAAAAGAACTAAGCAATATTGCTCCAGCAAGGGACATCAAAGTTGTTGTCCTACAAAATGGTCGATATGACAACGCCGTTACAGTGGAGAAACCTGCACATGTTATAGGCAATAATCTACGTTATGGCTATCAAAATAAAATTGGATTTCAACCTGGAAAAGAGTTTAGAAATATTCAAATCCAAACATTAGAATACACACAAAATGGTGTTGCAAAAGTCCATAAAGGCACGGAGGAAAATGAAGTATATTTAATACCTCAAAAAGAACGTGTCTATCACCCTAATTTTTTCTATCGTGATTTTAATGGTTTGTTTGTAACAATGAATGGCGTCAACAATGAGCAAGTAGGTGACCCCGACTATGCCCATGTCCTATATGTTTTTGACCGTCACGAAGCTTATGACGATGCCGAATTATACATCATTGGTAAGTTTTCCGATTGGCAATTTAAAGATGAATATCGACTTTCTTTTAACGAAAGAGATCGTCGATATGAAGGAGAAGCTTTTCTCAAACAAGGCTATTACGATTACTATTATGCCCTAAAACATAAGGATTCAGACCGCATTGATATTGACAATACAGAGGGGCACTCATTTGAAACTAGTAACGATTATACTATTTTGGTATATTATACGACGCCTACTGGACGGTTTGAGAAGTTGGTGGCTGTTCGGACTTTTACGGTGAATCGGTCTTAGCTTGCGCAAAATATATATTACCTATAAATACTTAATTTCAAACGATACAACAAATAAGAGAGTAAACTAGTCATAAAAACAAGTATAAAAAAGAGTACAAAAATATTCTCTATGCTGTTCCGCAGAAAATACAACAACCAAATAAGGATCGGCAAATGTATCATATAAACAAAGTAGGATGCTTTTGCGATGTGCACTATCCATTTTTTTTCTTTTGCGAAAGCTATATTAAAAATACCAAAAGTCAAAACCACTAAAGAAAATGCTGCTCCTATTGTTACTAAGGATTCTAAAATAGGACCATAACGTTCTGTGCGTAAATAATCTTCATTATCTCTAAACAACAGATAACTAGTCAACCAAAGAAATGCCCAAAGTAGTTTTTTCCATGAAAATTTAGTGAAAGCGACAAAGGTTGAAAGGTGATCGTAAACCCATATACCCAAGGCATAATAACAGAAATAATAGGCAATAGACCCAACAGGTGGCAGCAAACTATATCCTCCATGAACACTATCTCGCCCAAACACCAATAGTATTAAGAATTGAGAACTTAACAAGATGGACCAAGCGACTTTCGCGCCAACGGTTTTTCGAGACATTGCCGAAAGACTTCTATAAGCAATATGAAGTACATAAAAAATAATTAAATAATATAAAAACCAAAAATGAGCGGTAATATTCAGTGCAAAGTAACCAACCACATCAAATATGCTTAAATTCGATAAGTCATGCCGCAAGGCATCAAACGCAAAGACCACCCAAGGTGTAATAAAAACCATTCCCAATATAAAAGGGAAAACAATTCTTTTGACCCGTTTAATTATGGCTTCACGTTCCCCATATTTCTGCAACTGCATGGTCATAAAATAGCCAGCAATAATAAAAAATACGGGAATCCTAAATAAGTGTATTGCCGTCACAATCACATCAAAGAATAGATGCGTCGAAGAAAATTTATACGGCCAAAAATCCACTTCAGGATAGACAATAAAAGAGACAGCAGCATGTAACACAATGCCCAAAAGCATCATTATACCACGCAATGCATCCCAATCATGTAGTCTTGTATCACTCACTTTCTATGGATAAAGCTGAAAATCCTTGTGCCAAATCTTGTTTCAAATCCTCCACATTCTCTAAGCCAAAACTCAATCGAACCAAGCTTTCATCCAATCCCATCTCCTTTTTTTCCGCATCACACATCGACGCATGACTACCCGAAAAAGGTTGTGCTATCATCGACGTCACACAGGCCATACCCGTTCCTGTACTGAACAATTGTAGAGATTGCGCCAGAGCTAAATACTGTTTTTCATAAGGCTTAGAAAGCTTTAAGAAAATCAATGTTGCATAATCAGACAACTGGGCGCCATCAATTTTTGGAAAATAAATATGCTCAATTTCTTTCCGCGTTTCTAGAAATTTCTTAAGTACTATCGTGGTTTCTTTATGCTGTTTTAATCTAACTTCCAGCGTCAATAAACTTCGCTTCAACAACCAAGCACTAAACGGGGCCAAGTTGGCTCCAAAATAAAATCGACTCGATAAAATTCGGTCATATAGATCCTTCCTATCGGATAAAATAATGCCGCCCATCACATCACTATGTCCCGAAAAATATTTGGTTGCACTGTGTAATGAAATGTCTGCACCCAACTTGCAAGGTTGCTGAAACAATGGTGTCGCCCAAGTATTATCAACAACAACCAAAGCATCCGGATCTTTCTTTTTGAAAATGGAAGTGATTTCCGTAATCTTCACCGTGTATAAAAAAGGGTTGGTTGGCGTTTCAAAAAACACCATATCTGCTCTTGGCAAATCGTTCCATTTAGCCTCTTCCGTTAAATCAATAATAGATAATTTTATTTGATAATTATCACAGAACCATTGAAACAGCTTATACGAACAACCATATAAATGTTTATTAATAATTAGGTGCTGACCTGGTTTTAGCAAGTTCAACACCAATGTTACCGCAGACATACCCGTTGTCGTCGCAATCGCATATTCCGTTTCCGCAAGGACCGCGACTGTTTTTTCAAACTCTTCGACATTCGGATTATTCTTTCGAGAATAAAAGAAATCAGAATGAGCCTCAAAAGCACTCGCCTGATATATCGGAGTCGAAATTGGCGCATCATTAGAGGTATCTACTTTTGTGTGTAAGGACTTTGTTATTTTTTTCATTTGCAATTTTTGTCTTTTTTTAGTCTTCCAAAACTGGAAAATGGGCTCGGTCTAAAACGGGTAGTACCACCACTTCGTCCCCCGCTGCCATACCTATTTTAATTGCGGTCTCCTCATTTCCAGAACGAGATAGAATCAATCGATCCACCCCCTCATTCATTTCATAATATTCCGCTTCATTAGATGGAATTCTTTTAATAATTAGGTGTCTAGAATCTGTTTTTTGATTCCGTAGAACGATGTGAATACTATTCACTTCATCCGACCATTTAAAATCTATTTCTTTTTCCAGCGTAATATCTTTTAGTTCTTTCTTTTTAATCTCTCCTATTATCGGAGCATTTTTTCCACATTTTTTACAATGATTCGTTTCATCCAAACCCCGATTATGAACCGTTAGCCCAAAGCGTTGGACCAGCATTTCTCCACAGTCTTCACAGATTGTATTGCTAACATTATCATGATAAATATTTCCAAGGTAGCAATATTTAATACCCTGCTCCAGTGCCAAATCTCTTGCTTCTAATAACTTTTCGGTACTTGTTCGTGGCTTCAAATATTCAAACGAAGGATGATAGGCCACAAAATGTAGTGGCACATCGACACCCACATTTTCCACTATCCAATTTGCTGTATCAATGGCATCTTGCGGATTATCATTTAGATCTGTTACGATCAATTGGCTAATCTCCAAATGCCGATCACTTTGAGCAATCTGCTTGATGCCATCTAAAACGGGTTGTAATCTTCCTTTTGAAATTTTTCGATACAAATCATCGTCCATAGACTTCAACGAAATACTAAAAATATCAATGCACTCAATCAACTCCGCCAAAGGGGCTGACTCAATGTAAAGCGCAGATTTGTACAAAGTTTTCAACCCATGCTGTTGTGCCAAAATAGAAGTTTCCACTACAAATTCCTGCCAGACCACGGGGTCATTATAAGTCCAAGAAATAATATCAATATTATTTTTAATGGCCATATCCACGACTTCTTGCGGGGTATAAAGTCTGACATTGGCATAATTAAGATGCTTGACTTGGGATGTTTGCCAGTTTTGACAAAAGCTACAAGCCATCATGCAACCCACATTTCCTAGGCTTAAGATTCGTGCCCCCGGCCAATAATGATAAACCGCTTCCGTCTCAATTGTCTCAATTGTTGCTTCTATAGACTTCCCATAATTGTAGGTATAAAGGATATTATCCTCTTGACCTCGAACCTTACAAAAACCATCTTGCCCATTTTTCAATCGGCAATTCCGAGGACAAAGGTGGCAGTTTACCACCTGCTTATCCTCATCATAGGTCCAATATTTTGCGACTCTTTTATTATCTTTTAACATGTTAGCTGTTTTCAATTTGCATTAATTTCAACATATCCTCGTAAGTTAATTTTACTTTTTGTTGAAACAAGTCCAAAAAAGTGTTCTCTTCAATCTTCAATAATCCTGTTCGTAGTAATTCCAAACCTATTATAATATTAACCATTCCAACGTGCCCAAATAACTGTTCACTTTGTGTATTAAAATTAACAATTGTTGTATCTCTAAAATTAGATTTTATCAACTCTATTGGGCTTGACACAGAACTTGTCTCTTTAAATCTTTCTGCGTAGAAAGGAAAAACAAAATCATTAATTATCATCTTGGTTTGTGTATGATAATAACTGGCGTAACGCAAAGCTTCGTTGCTTTCTAAGGCCAGCAATACATCCAGTTTTCCTTTCGGAATAATCGGCGAAAAGGAGTCTTGTTCAATTTCTTTTTCAAAAATTCGAATCATAGCATATATGGCTCCCCGTTTCTGCGCGCCACCTTTAAAAATAGCTCCTTTAGAAAAAAGACCTGCTTTCAAAATCGACTCTTGCAATACGTGATAAAGGCTATTGACGCCTTGCCCACCGATTCCAACTAACAATATATTTACAGATTTTGCCATTAATTTCGGTCTAGTCCTATGTGAGTAATGGCCTCTTTTGGGCAGATATTTGCGCACACACCACAGCGTACACACAGATTCTCATCCGAAAAAAGATTTAATTCTTCGTCCATTTTGATAGCTGGACAAGCTAGTTTTTCATAACACAGGCGACAGTCTCCACATAATTCTGATTTAATATTTACTTTAAATTCGTATGGCGTCTGGTCCCTATTTGCATTGGTGATGAGCGCACAAGCCCCGCTCGCCCATATCACACGCACACCTTCTTGATGGATTGCTTCTTGAATGGCATCCCTCATTTTATCTTTTTCAAAAACATCTACGACATAAAATTGCTCCACACCTATTGCCTCCAGAAAAGATTCTATTTTAAATTGTTTACCTAAGGTCGGCGAATACTGATGACCAGTCATCGCGATATATTGATTGTCAAACACGATGTGAATTAAATTAATTTTATTCTCTACCGCACTTTGCAGTGAAAGCATTCCTCCATGAAAGAAACTACCATCCCCACCTGTTGAAATAACCAACTGATTTTCACTCATCATTGCTATTCCCTGTGACACACCAATTCCCGCATTCATACAAAGCAACCAATCCGCTTTATATGGAGGCAACGAAGAGCAACCAATATCTCCCCCCAAAACAAAATCAACACCCTCCAAAGCATCAGCGATTGCATAAAAAGATGCGGTGTGCGGGCAACCTTCACAAAACGTGCCGAGTCGTTCATCAACTTCGAAATTAAATAAAATGGGTTTCTCGAATGGAACAGAAAATTTATTACTAAAGTATTCCAATACAAAATCTCTGTCCAATGCGCCATGAGCTGGAAAAATATTTTTACCTATAATTTGACAATTCAAATCATTAAAACAAACTTGTTTAACCATCGTCTCTAAAAAACCATCTTGGTCTTCGACAAAAATCAATTCAATTTTCTCTTCCGCAAATGCTATAATTTTCTTCTTATTAATTGGAAAGACCCTTTTCACTAGAAGTAATTCTACATGCTGTTGGAGATTCAATTTCAATATTGATTCTAGGACATATCCAAAGCCCAATCCTCTTGTCACTATTCCAATTTTTGCCTTTCGGCTAAAATATCTTTCCGAATGATCTAAAGTTGATATTTTTTGGATTTTCTGCAAGAGCAACTGGTGGTTATCCACTGCTCGCTGCCCAACATTAATATATCTTTTTCTATCCTTTTCAAAACGATAATTTTGAGATTCTTTTTTTAATTCTTCTCGCTGAATGGAAGCCACAGTATGCGCCAACTCCACTGGAATAAAAACGAAAACTGGAAGCTCAAATTCCTCTGATAATTGATAAGCCTTCAATACTTGCGTATAAATCTCCATCACATTAGTTGGCTCAAAAAGCGGGAAATTAAAAGCCTTGGCATACCAATGAACATCCTGTTCTCCTGTACTAGAATTGGCTCCAGGATCCGTCCCCACTACCACCACCATACCGCCACGAACTCCGCTATAACCTGCATAAACTAATGGATCTGCGGCAATATTTAGCCCGACATGCTTCATCACCAACATAGCTTTGGCTTGCGCAAAACTCGCACCCATGGCAGACAGTGCGGCTATATGTTCATTTTGGGCATCGTTAAATACAACGGACAAACCTTGTTCCTTTTTTAATTTTTTCAAGGCCAACTCAACACCTGTTACGGGTGAACCTGGATAGTGACTGAAGAAACCTACACCTGCATCCATCGCTGCATAAGCAACGGCTTCGTTTCCATTTAATAATATTTTTTTTGCAGGTTTCATGCGTTTCTTTTTTTATGCAAATACTTTTCATACTTATCCAAAAAATAAAACAACAGTGTAAAATCACTTATCAAAGTCACAATAAACACAATGGCGGAAATCACTCCAAAAATAATAATAGGCTTAATGCTACTCAGCGCAAACAAACCAAAACCTACGACTAAGATTATGGTTGTTGTCAACATCCCAAACCCAAGCTCTTCCAGCGGTTTATGTAGGACGACCTTTCGGTAAAAAGCATGAATGGTATCATCAACGATCAAGCCCAAGCAAACCACGGCTGTCACAGAAGTCACAATATTAATATTCAAATCCAACCAAACGAATAGAATAAAAATAACCGACAAGGGTACTATATTCGCCAACATGCCGATTAAAGCACGTACGATATCTTTTGTCAAAAGATAGAAAACCAGTAATAAAAACAAGGAGGAAAACAACAATGACTTAATCAAAGAATTGGCGACTTCTTTATTGACATAACTAAAGACTAATGCAGGACTGCTCATTTTAATCTCTTCAATATTTGAGTTTTCTAAGACGCTCCTCACTTCCCTTTCTAAAGCTGGAATCAAATTAGGATCTTCGACTTTTAGTTGAACTCTTTGGGTAAATCCATTATTCGCTTCAAATCTTTTTCTATAGCTAGAGAATTTTGAGATGTCGATGGGTACCATAAATCTACCTTTGACAAAAGAGCTTGTTTCAGATCCCCTCACCAATTCTATCCCTGCTATTTTTTCAAATTCTTTATTCATTTTTAATAGAACCATTTTTTTATTCACGGTATCTTTTAGCCGAAAGGCCACTTCAATAGCTGCTTGTGAATAATAGTGCTGCTTGATACTATCATGTTGAACTTTAGCCTCTGACTGCATGGGTAGGAAGATCTCAAAATCATTTTTAAATTGAAGCCTTGGCATCAGCACTGCTGCTATCACAACAAGTGGCAAAAGCAAATAAGTAAACACTTTTGTATGTCGTTGAAAGAAGGCTGCTATACTGGAAAAGTGGCGATTGATGTGATTGGATTTATACCATTTTGTAAAAATAAAAGGTGTCGCCAAGTAGCACAAAAAATAAGAAACCAAAATGGAAATTCCTGTTATTTGACCTAGATGCACAACACTTTCGGTATGATTAAAACTCAAGCTCAAAAATGCAACAGCAGTCGTTATGGAAGTTAGCAACGAAGGGAGCGCATATTTTTGATACACATTTCGAAGCCTTTCGGCCAAAGATAAACTAGCAGATTGCTCACTCATCCCTGTCAACAAATGAATGCCATCCGCCACTGACAAAACTATCACAACTGGCAAAACCATTAGTGTTATCAAATTAAAAGGCTTGCCAAAAAACTGAAAAACAAAGAATGTCCCCAACAACGTGAAAGTCACAATCATCACCATATAAAAAATACTAAATACACTTCTATAGGCCACTATCATGATTACTAAGAAAGCAAAAAAGATACTCATAATTATTTTTGCTAAATCATGCAACAGCACCTCATTTATGGATTCCTCTATATGAAAAGGGCTTGTTATATTGATTTTTTTGACTGCATTGAACGTAGTTTTTGTCAATGCAATATTAATTTTATCTACGATTGTTTTAGCCGTATCAATCTCTACACCTAGGATAAGCAAATAAGACTTTCGGTCTTTGCTGATGAGATCTTTAAAGAGTTTTACTTTGGAGAATTTCTTTAATGCTTGGGGAACCGTTACTTTTTGACGCTTCTTGTAATTATAAAAAAGATGGGACAACTTGATTACCGATCTAAAAGTAACCGTATCGAATAATGGTTTCAAGTTGGCCTCCAAGGCATCCATATCCTTAATAATTTCCGAAAGGGCTACCTCCTTCGGAACAACCTCAATAAACACTTTTTGATTCTCATTGAACACGGAATCAATGTACTTATAGTCTGAAATATAATGGTTCTCTTGAATGCCAATAGCGTCAAAGGAGCCATCAAAACTCGGCTTCTTCACCTGAGTAGCAAGCAAGACTAATATGGCCAAAACACCCATAAAATAAGTGCTTTTATAAAAAATGATATGTTCAATAAGTCTATTCATGCGACTTTATTATTAAAAATAAATCTAAAACCGTCTAGCAGATGCGACCAAATATTGGTCCGCTCTTTTTGCTTGTCTGCTATCAAATCCCAGTACCCAAGATTAGGGTAAATATGATGTTCATAGTGCAATCCATTATTCATGAAAAGTAAATTATATAGCCTTCCATAATATGAAAAAGCCACTTGATGCTTTTTCGTTGGCAGATGCTGTCCATAGTTATGTAAAGCAATCAAAGACCAGCCTAAGTAAAACATTATTCCAAAAAGCAATAGATATATCCAACCAAAATACAATAGCATACCCACAACCAATAAGTTCCAAAGACTTTCTAATTTCATTCTTTTCACATCTAGTACTGAAAAGTAGCCATCATTTTTTGCACCTTCTAAATGATTCTTGATACCATTCGTATTGAGAAACCAAAGAAAGACATAAGGTAAAAATGGCTTTGCTTTCTCTATCGAACCGACTACTTGATAGGTACTGGTCATGTCGCTCACCTCGTTATTATGCTTATGGTGATTCAGGTGTTGAAGTTTATAAAAATGAAATGGCAAACCCAGATTAATGGTTACTAAAAATTCAATTAAAAAATTGAGTATTTTCCATTTCGACTTATGATGCACTTGATGGTGATAGGTAATGTGCAAAGAAAAACTCATAAAAAATGCAGCCAAAATTACGAAAACACCTGCTAGGATCGGACGTTCTGAGACAAAATAAACAGCCAAACCAAAACAAGCCATTTGTAAAATGGGATAAACAAGTAAATTCAACTTATAGATTTTTTTCATGATCGTGCATTTTCGATTAACAATGGCTCTAGCTGTAATGTCTCAAAGAGATTATGATTTTTTCCTAAAAACTGGCTTGGCGAAAGGACTCCATACTTCTTGACCTCCTTTAATTTTTCAATAAAAAAGGCTACTATTTTTGCTGTCAATTGATACATATCAAATCCACTTAACTGGATGCGTTTAGTCTTTGGGCCTTCCTTGACTTCAACAACGATTGTAAAAGATTGTATTTCTCGTTGTGATTTTGTCGGCCCTTTTATTTTTCTTGATTCGAATTGGGTTATTATTTCTTCTTTTCCTTTACTCGGTATATTGTTCATTTGTGAAAACTGAGCCTCTAAAGGATCTACCAATAAGAAAGAACCAATCGTCTTCGCACTTGTCGTCCAATTAAAAAACCAAATCTCTGGCAATGGATATGGAATCGCCGTAAATGGCCCTATATTTTCAAACACTACTGGTCGAGACTGAATGGTGGACAATTGACAAAGCTGACCCGCTTCTAAAAAATAAGGATTGTGTAATCTTGCAAGTTTCATTGTCAATCGAGTACCAGGCGAAGGCTTCGCTTTTTTTAAATGATAGAATGATTGTATCGACTTCACTTGTTCAGGATCCTCAACGACCATAGCCCCAAGTAAATCTGCCAATACAGATTCAAAAGCACAACTATGCAAAATCAATGCTCTATTCTTTTTTGCAAGCAAATCTAATTGAGCATGTGACTGACGCACTAAAAAGGACTCGCCTGTTAAATCCAAATAGGTTTTATTCTTCTGTGCGACATATTCAAGTAATAAGTTGGCACTTTCGGCATAAGGCCCGATGCAATTTACAAATACATCATACTGATTTATAACTGCTTCAATTTGTTTTCTATTTTTAATATCAATTACTTTGATAAGCATTTGCTTTGGAAAGCTTTCGGCTAATTTTTTTAATTTATCCAAGCTTCTTCCAGCCAATACAAATTCGTACCCCTTAGCAATCAGTTGTTCACAAACCAACTGTCCTGTATAACCATAAGCACCTAAAACGATTATTTTCATTGGTCGAATTTTAAGTGAATAGAATCTGGTGGATATAGATGCCTATCATTTGGTACGATACGGCCGGCAGCGATAATATTACCTCCACCGGTCTTTGACCGATGCCCATAAGCTATCCCTAGCAAAGGCTGTTTGGAGTCTAAAACGCCTATCGTTGTTGGTATTTTGATATTCTGTTGATCCAATCTAAAATCACAATTGATGACTGCAAAACAGGCGCTATTTTTTCCAAAAATTGAAAACTGATATGGCCCATGAATTAAAAATACTTCTTCATAAGTTAGGCACAAATCTATAAAATTGGAATTAGAAATATAAGTACGCCTTCCTAAAACTGAATTGGCCACCACGACATTATCACTAATTGTACAATCCTCTCCGACATAAGACATTCTCACAATAGAATAAGCGCCTATTCGGACATTGTTTCCGATCACAGATCCTTCAATGATCGCTGTCGGATGAATGAAACAGTTTTTGCCTATTTCATTCAAACGCTTCAACCCCTTATAAAAAAGATAAGAACCTAATCGCCCTTTTAGTTTTTTAAAACGTCGGGACAACCCACCCTTCTGTATGTCGATGGCTCTATTTAAATTCATCGCCATATTCACCTGTAACAAATGAAATGGAGAGATAATATGAGCAGCGAAGCAATCACATTGATGCATGGGATAGCGTCGACCTTTCACCACTTGATCCGGTAGCATTGCCACATATTCGTACAATTGTTGTGCTAAAAAATGCGTCTGTAAGGAAGCTTCACCTTGAATGTATTTAAAATTAAAAATTAAACCTTCTTGTTCATCGTTCACAAAAGGCAAAATAAAACGTTGATTAAACTCATTGTCCTTTAGTGCGAATTGAAGGCTAGAATTGGCTCTTTTAGTTGCTTGAATAGCTAGCTCAAAAAATAATTTTGTAAAAAACAAATCTTCCGAAAAAGCTAAATACTCCTTATCCAAAATATTATCCTCACTTGAAATATCCACAATTTTCAGCCCAAATGACTGCACGATTCCCTCTTGTATTTTCCGCAAGGATACATGCAATATAGGAACACTTCCAATGGGTTCCCCAAATTGAAATAGAACGGTATTTGATATAATTCTATACACATTCATCTGCTAATCTTTCTTTTTTTCTAGCTGAAATTCAACGAGTTTGCACAAAGAGTGAACGTTAAATAGTTTCATTAATTGGTGAATCGTTAAACCTTCAACAAACAAACTGGGATCTACTTCAGTCATATTACTCTTCAATGTTTCGAGTCCTTCTTTTGTCAATACGCCATCAACTTCATAGGGAACATTTCCTATTTCCTCTTTCGATCTTTTTTCCAGATCGCTGATTTTTAATTCAATATCATATTCGGATTCTAACTCAAACAAGATATCGACCATATCAATGGAATCTATTTCTAAATCACCAAATAAGGTATCTTCCAGTTTAATCTTGGCTGCTTCTATTCCACAAGATTCCTCAATTACGAATTTTACTTTTTCAAAAATGTCTTTTACTTCCATTATCAGATTTTATTATCAAAGAGAAAAGCCTCCGTCCACATGTAGCACATGCCCGGTAATAAAGGAGGCGGTAATATCTGAAGCCAAAAACAAAACAGCCTTAGCCACTTCACTTGGTTCTCCATATTTTTGCAAGGCTGTATCATCTAGAATACCATCCCCAAATCTATTGCGCAAGGGGATACTCATTTCCGTATCAATCACCCCTGGACAAACTGCATTTACTCGAATATTCTTTTTGCCAACTTCTTGTGCCAGCGTTTTTGTAAATCTTTCTAAGCCTGCTTTTGCAGCAGCATAAACTGTAATTCCTCGTCCAGCAGCACGAGTAGAAATCGAACTAATATTAATAATATTACCAGAGCGCTGTTTCATCATGTAGCGCAATACCGCCTTGGAAAGGTACATTGGACTTCTTAAATTCACATCCAACATTCCCTCTATCATTTCTTCATCCAACATCAAGAAAGGAGCTTCGATTGCGTATCCTGCGCAATTCACCAAAATATCTATTTTTCCATGTTGCTTAGCGATACTAGCCATCGTTGTTTTGATTATTTTAGTATCTACTATTGACGTTTTCACTCCAAACAAGTGCTCCTTTAAAGTCAATTCCGTTGCTACCCAATTTTGCAATTTTTTAAATTTTTCTTCATTCCTGTGCAAGACGACCACAATGGCTCCTTCTTTCAGAAAATCCAAAGCTATAAATTGTCCAACACCTCCTGTGCCTCCAGTCAAAACAACCACCTTCTTTTTTAATTCTAAATTCATTCTTTTAAATTTTTTAAGACTAAAGAAGTATTCACTCCTCCAAAAGCAAAATTATTAGTTATGGCATATTTTAATTTTCTATTTTTATTCTTTCTCAAAAAACTAACCTCTTTATCTAGTGGATTTTTCAAGCTGGTATTCCCTGGAATAAAATCATTTTCAAAGCAATTTAACAAGACATTAAATTCTTGTATTCCCGCAGCTGCAATTGCATGCCCATGCCGATTTTTTGTTGAAGAAATATCAATATCCAATAACGCGGAGCCAAAAACTTCTTTTAAAACCGCTACTTCTATCGCATCATTATGCCTTGTAGCTGTCCCATGTGCTTGAATATAATCAATATCAGATGGCTTTAGATTTGCTTTTTCTAGAGCTCTATTTATTGCTTTTTTCATGGCTCCTCCATCTGGATCTGGAGCTGTTATTTTATAGCCATCCAGCGTATTCCCATAGGACAATAACTCTGCAATCGGTTTCAAATGTTGTTCCTTTGCGAAAGACTCCGAGACTAAGACAACCAATCCCGCAGCCTCTCCCGCTAATGTGCCCTTTCTATTCGCATCAAAAGGGATACAAGAAGGCATATCGGAACCATCAGACTCTGGTATGACTCCTAATTTTCCAAAAGAAGCTAACGCCAAAGTATTAATAATAGAATCCGTTCCGCCACACACGACTAAATCTGTTGTACCGCTTTTAATCGAATCAAATCCAAAAGCAATGGCTTGAGTCGAAGAAGTGCAGGCTGTTAAAATTGTTTCTTGAACCGCCCCAAGCCCTAATTTTTCCGCAAGGAAAATAGCATGAATATCATACGGGTTCCAAATGGCATTTAAACAACCTTTTTGCTGATTTTGGATGGCGATTAATTCTTTATAGGCATCTTGATTTGTTTTAAAAATAGCAAAAAGTTCTTCTTCAAATAATTCAAACTTTGTCACATCTGCTCCTACGCCCAAGAAAACGCCTCCTCTATGTGGTGCTAAATTTTCACAAACTTTAGTCAATCTATCTTTCGCTAATCCATAACAAGCGACCAGCAACTCAAACTTACGGTCATACTTACAAGTTTGAATTATTCTTGCATCCTCCTCCTCATACCAGGCCTTTAAATCTTCTTGGATTTCAGCACCTACTTTATAAGGCATTCCGCGTGTGTCAAATTTTTCGATCACCACTTCCCCTTGCTTATTGTCCTTCAAGCTTTGAGATAGTTTTTCCTTCCCAACCGAAATTGGACTCAGTAATTCATAATCTATGACAAATACTTTTTCAGACATCTTTCACTTTTTTCAACTGAACATACGTCTCTCTTCCATAAGGATCTCGATCTAAAACGTCTACAATTTCACACTGGCCCGTCTCCAAGCAAGAAACAGCTTTGGCAATATTCATCATCATAGCGGCTGCTCCCAAGTTCCCAAATTCTTCATTCCAACTAAAGTTATTATTACAAATTAAATCTACTTCCTTTTTGTTTTTTTCAAACTCAACTGGCGTAAAACCTCCTGAATAAACAATCATCTCTGATGGTTTATTTTGGAAAAATCCAGCCCAATTATTTTTTATTTTGGGTGCTAGTAAAGAAGGCACTAGTCCATCCGTTCGATACTGACTTATTTCTGCAACTGCCTGATTATCATTGTTTTGCAATAGCAAAAAGGAACAAGCAGCACTTTCTTTCCAACAATCCCGATCCTCAAAAAATTGCAAATAATTCAAGGCGGAATAAATGCCCGAGCCATTAGCCCCACCAACCATAGAGTATTTTTTTTGATGGGAAGTAATATTAACAATTCCAGCTACAACTGCCAAGAATGCACTATAAGAAGTTGTTCCAAAAGTAGAGTTATTTCCCTTTATCTTAGAATATTGTGCGATAAAACTCATTGTTGAATTTGTCAAAGTTTCCAGAGCCGGTAAGGGAGGGACACTTTTATATACTTGTTGTAATTGAGTGACTTTATCGTCAAGCCCACTGATCCTTTCTAATGTTTTGAGGGTTCTGCTCATGTTCTTGTTGTCTTCTTCTAGGAATGCGCCATTTGCTACAAACAACCCCATGTCACGAAGATCTGCTTCAGATAATTTTAATTTTTCCAACAATTCATTAATGACAATAATCGAGGCGATAACATCTTTTCGCATTATTTTTGCGTCGCTTCTTTTGGGGTAAAACGGATGATCTTTAGGGATGGGCAAACGACCGAATAGCCCTTTGAGATCCATCTTTTCAGAAAGAACCCGTTCCTCAAATATTTTCGGCAACGAATACTGATATGCTCGAATAAAAACGGCCATCATTTGAGTCCTTTAAAGACAATTTGATTAAATTCTTCTCTTCGTTCAAGGAATCTACTTGGTCCAATTTCTTCTACTGTAGCAATCGTAAAAGACAAGGTTGCTTCTGCCCGCAATTCATCTTCTACAAAAAGTTCTATTTTTCCGACGGCTCTACGTCTATCCAAAGAAATGAGCTTAGCTTTTATCACTGTCTGATCGCCAGGTCTGACTGGAGATCTAAATTTGGCTTTTTGGATAATACTTAACAATGGAAATATTTTTGGTTCTGTGCCCCAATTTTCATAGAAAGAACGCTCTATTAACAAACCGCATAACTGTGCCATCGACTCTGTCAACAACACACCTGGCACAATGGGATGCCCAGGAAAATGATCTATAAAAATCTCATTATCTAGGCTCCAGGCTTTTATCCCAGATATGGATTTATTGAGATCCATACTCGTCACTCTGTCTATCAAAAAAAATCTCATATATCGTATATTGATGTGAACCAAAGGTACAACAATTCATTTCGCTCATTGGCAAAAGGTGAAAAATCTCAAAATAACTTTTATATCTAATGCCTATTCCAAAGATAATTACAAAATAGAGCTTCGGGGTTTGACCTTTGCAAAAGTCAAAGAAAGGCAAGCTAAAAAAAACATAATCAACTGATTTTCAAGACCTTATCAATCAACTTGTCTATTCTATTTTTTCAAATAAAAGATACAAAGTCAACCTCCAATAAGTCGTTCGTCTTAAATAATCCTTCATTAATATAAATGTCCTACCTTCTCAACTGCTTATCACCTATTTTTGTCTTAAAAATAAGCAATGGCAAAGCTCTCCGCATTTATAATCTTCCTATTTTTTGGTGTAAGCCTATCCGCTCAAGATATCTGGAGCCTAGAAAAGTGTATTAATCACGCTTTGGAAAACAGTCTGACCATTCAACAAAGTAAACTTTCTGTCGCCAATAGCGAAATCTTGGTGAATCAATCTAAGGCGGCTCGCTATCCAAATTTAAATGGAGGCGTAGGCTATTTCGAGCAGTTTGGTCGAACGATTGATCCGACAACTAATTCGTTTGCGAATAAAAAAATTGGTTCTAGTAATTTCAGTTTGTCTTCGGGGGTTGTTCTTTTCAATGCGGGCCGAATTAATAATACGATTCAGCAAGCAAAGTTAAATCTAGAATCAACAACATGGGATGCAAAAAATGTGGCAAACGATCTTGCGCTAAATGTGGCTATGATTTATTTACAAATTCTTTTTGCGGAGGACCAAGTCGAAAATACAAAAGGGAAATTATCCATTGCGGAAGCACAGCTTAAAAGGACAAAGGCATTGATTGCTTCTGGAGCCCTTGCGGCAAATGAGGGTTTGAATTTTGAAGCGCAAGTTGCGACAAGTGAGCAATCTGTTATCCTTGCGGAAAATACTTTAGATAATGCTTATTTACAGCTTAAGCAAATCCTACGCTTGGATACTAGTGATGCTATTAAAATAGAGCGACCTGATTTTAATTTGGATGACCATGACCCTGACCTACTCAATATTGAAGAAATATATCAAACCGCCATTGGACTTCAACCAAACATTAAAGCTGGGGAATATCGACTTAAAAGTAGTGTCCTTGGAGAGAAGATTGCCCAATCTCAGCTTTATCCTTCTTTGAGTTTGAGTGGTTCTCTTTCGACAAATTTTTCTACCCTTTCGCGAAAGCTCGACGGGACCGAAATTCGAACTTCTATTCAACCTGTAAAAATAAATGGGAATCCAGCTTCTTTAGAAATCCCTCAAATCGTTCCAAATTTCGTGGACAATCCTTTTGGGGAACAACTAAATGAAAACTTTGGTCAATCTGTTGGCTTGCGCCTAAATATTCCTATTTACCAAAATGGAAGGGCCAAAGGTTCTATCCAGCAAGCCAGGATAAGGACCCTCCAAACGAAACTTGCTAATGAACAAATCAAGCAAAAATTAAAAAGTGATATTCAAAAAGCTATTGCGGATGCACAATCGGCTCAACGACAATATGTAGCTGCGACCAAAGCGGCAAAAGCGACTCAAGCTGTTTATGAAAATACCAAGAAAAAATTTGATATTGGTGCTGCCAGTTCTTTTGAATTAACAACAGCTAAATCAAATTCGGATGTCACGCTAACACAATTGACTAGCTCCAAGTACAATTACATTTTCAAGTTAAAAGTCATTGAGTATTACCTTGGAAAACAAATAAAACTCTAAAAGAACCATGGCACAGAAAAAAAACAAAGGACTTTATACTTTATTGGGGATTCTTATTTTGCTAGCCATTATTGGATTTGGCATCAATAAATTCAAAGGCAAAAAAGGGCAAATGGTTCATTCTGCCAAAGTAGAAAAACGAACCATTCAAGAGACTGTTTTGGCTTCTGGAAAAATATTCCCTAAGACAGAAGTTAAGATTAGTTCAGACGTCAGTGGTGAGGTTGTCGAACTTTATGTTCAAGAAGGCGACACGGTAAAGGTCGGTCAATTATTGGCACGTATCGACCCAGATGCTTACGAGTCCGCTGTCGAACGTGGACGCGCTAGTGTTAATACAGCTAAGGCGCAAGAGG
>JAUTBV010090976.1:9749-36379 GCA_032361325.1 Lepetodrilus fucensis | reverse complement strand
GTTAGTGTAGCCATGTTAGTGCCCATACTAGCCATGTTAGTGCCCATACTAGCCATGTTAGTGTAGCCATGTTAGTGCCCATACTAGCCATGTTAGTGCCCATACTAGCCATGTTAGTGTAGCCATGTTAGTGTAGCCATGTTAGTGCCCATACTAGCCGCTGTGCTATCTCTGCTCCAGTCTCTCATCGCGTGGTACATGTACGGTCAAGAGAGGAGGAGAAAGAAGCAGCGTGTGTCTCAGGCCCTGGAGAGTCGCCGTGTCCGTCTGCTACGTAGTGGCGCCACCCAGTGGCTGTCGGTAGCCAATCACCTTGCAGAGATGAGAGCCAGGTTTGCTGCTCAACAACAAGCAGAGGTGAAGACATTCTCCCATATGACATTGAACACTATTACTGTATTCGAGCAAATCCTAGAACTGGCTTGTCATAAATTTAATTTGCTTGAAATATGAATTAAATCTAGAGTTGAATAAGATTAAAAGTTAATGAGTCAAAGTGACAATATTTGAAAGTATTTTCATCATGTATAAGAGATTCCCTCTGACATAAAACAATAATTCACTCATTGAAGGTATTCATTGAATGTGAATATGAATATGTTTTGTTCCGTTTTACATTTCAGAGTGCCTTCAACACTTTCCAGCTAGTTCAGAAATGTGCTCTACACTGGAAGTACTGGGCTGCCGGCAGACGTGAACAGAGAGGGGGTTCTGTACCTCCATGTACCACTCAGCCTCACCCCCAGGCCTCATCCAGACCCGCCCAGACCCTGCCCCGGGGCCAACTATTCTCCAGTGCTCATCTACCTCAACCCTCATCTGTGATAACCCACCACCCCTCAGTGCCCCATACCTCAGTCCCCCACCCCTCAGTGCCCAACCCCTCAGTGCTCCACCCACCACTGCCCCACACCTCACTCCCACATCAATCTGTGATACCGTCTCACCCCATGGGCCCTGCACCCCCATACACGTCGCTACCCGACAGACAGCACCCTGAGGGTCCAGCACTGACCAGACCTGTCCCCGGAGTGTCGCTACCACAGCTGCAGCACGTGTGTTCTCCTGGGAGGCCGCTCTATGGACAAGGCGATGGGTGAGAGTAGTACTGATGTATACACTCACTCACTCACTCACTCACTCACTCACAAAGCTCAATCGAGCAGCACTACCCTGGATTTTCTTCCCCAAAAGTCTCTCAGTTGAATCTGGCATCAATATATTTGGGAATCACCTTTCCAACCTGGTTATAATAGTATGACAAGTCTATACTGTAGCAGTTCAGTTCTGCTTGGTTTGTCAGTACCAGCAGATTCGCTGAAGCAGCAAGTGCTACAGGTGTTGCAAGTTTCTTCCTATTGTACTGGCGAATCAAATCAACACATTACATGAACATTATTACGACAATTATGTACAAAAATTATCCAGATAATATTTTATTGTGTCAAACTTCAAGGCCCCGCCTACAACTATGCTATAGCCTTGTAGGATTGGCTCTTTCTGCTTTATCATTGGCTGTTTATATTTTATCATTGGCTATTTGTGTTTTCCAGACCATTCCTACCAGTGAGACGAGAGAGATCTAAACCAAGGAAGCCGGCATTCCTGATAGAGTCGCTGAAGCGAGCCGGCTTGTATGCATCAATATATGACACGTAAGTCATGTGGCAGTCATGTGATACTGTTTCTGTGTCAGGTGTTTGCGCGACATTGCCCAGTTTACTTTGTTGTCACGTATGTATGAAATAATGCTGTGACATTAAGCACCAATTAAATCAATCTCTTGTCACAAGTAGCTTTATTTAATGTCATTCTTCTTTTAAGAAAACAATGTGTTTATTAATAAATCTTGTTCAAGTTGTTGTATTCAGTGAGTTCTAAGTAAAAATTTGGATGTGATATGATACATAGCATGATCATTGGTCGTCGTTTTTGTAAACAGATCTGATGACAGCTCTCTCTGTGATCTGACTGAGAAGAATGTTGAACAACACATTAAAAAACCCATCCCAGACCACCATTGTGAGAGTCAAGACAAGCCGAGCTCCCGACAGGAACAGCAGCATGTACCACGTCCTTCCAGTTCAGATCCCACTATGACAATCTCCACACAGCAACCGTCAGCTCCTACACAACCTGCTCTGACAGATCTACATCTCTCAAACACGTCCGACAACGATTTCACGCCTCCGGCCAACTTTATCTCACCGTCTTGTAGCACTCAGAGATCGCAACCTTCAGGTAGGTCAAAGGTTGAAGCCTTCACATAGGTAAAACGTCAAATAATGTGCAATAAAAATTAACATTCACATATTGCACATTCTAGAGCTGATGGGTACATGCTGGTTGTGTTTGTGTGATCATTTTCTAGTAATTAAACATTTTCTGTTTTGTCTATTACTACAGAAAATTAGATTTTACCAATGCTTAGTGTTGCGTACGGGTGAAATATTTCTGCTGCGACAAAAAACACTAATTCAATCCAAAAAAAACCCAATGCTTAGTTTCTTTTTCTCATCAGTTTATATAACTATTTTCCCTGGAAATTCCATATTTCGTATTCCAGGCAATCCTCTGCATTACTCCTCACCGATAGCTGACAGAGGGAGACACCAGAAACACACCAGCGTCAAGTGGAAAGGAAACCATGACAACATCATCAGCGGTAACCTAGACAACCAGGTACCAGCCAAACCGTGTCTGCTACGACCTGAAGACTTCCTGAGAAAATCTGACGGGTCGGAGCTCTCCTCCAGAACGGTAGAGCGAGTCTCCTTTGACTCATCTCAGAACAAGTATTACCTGGACTCCTCCGACGACACGCCACGCTCGGTCGACGCGAACCAGCTCCGAGACAAGATGTCTGACATGTACATCGACCTCTCCAGCGTGACCGGGATCGGAAGGTCGGAGATCGGCATATCGCCTGCTAACGAGATGGTCAAGATTCGGGATCAGCTGAAGTCGTTTGACGACATGAAGAAGAAGCTGAGGTATTTTAGGATTTATTTTGCAATTACAATGATAATGATAGTGATAATGATTTAGCAATTACAGTATTAATGATAATGATAATAATGATAATAATAATATATTAGTAATTAATATAATATTGAAACATTAATTAATTTAAATAGTGGTAGTACGATGTGACATTCAATTTTGTCCGTACCCAGCAGTAAAGGGGATCATTACCATGGAGTTTAGCTAGTTCAACTATGTCACTGGTCAGATAGAATGGTGTCATGAATCTACTACGTGTAATTTCAGGCGGATCACGAAGCAACACAAGCAGCTGAATTGTTGGCTGAAGGATCAAGGTTCCAGCGAGAACATCGCTGAAGACGAGGATGTGATCAGCGCCACTCAGGAATTAACTGACGTAAGTCGCATGATCAACTCTTATCGACTGTTGGTCAAGGCTGGATGGGAAACAGTCGCCTAGTTATGTAACAGGTGGTACTCTTGCTGGGTTGTTCACACCATGGCCAAATACTAGTAGCATATTTGAGCAGTTATTCTGGATATTTGAGCCTTATAATGTGGATGTTAATAGTTAGCATCATTATTAGTGGCATGCATGGACCCCATCTTCCGCGTTATATCGAGGGTACACTGTATATTGAAAAGAGGGAAATAATATAAATTGTGAAGTCATATAAATATTAAATTAATTATGCTAATATTTCACGCGTTCTATTGCAGCTGACGTGTGAGATGGAGGTACTGAGAGCTGCTGTAGATAGACAGAAGGCTTCCTGTCAGCAGCTCGTGGACAGAGCCAAAGTCCTCATACAACAGCTGGACTCTAGTTCTTGATCAACAAGTCTGTGTTTAGTCAAATGTTAATATGTAAAGGAAGAATAATAAATACTAGTAGTCAATTAATGAAGTGGATAACTCCTCAATGTGCACTCATTTCACCTGGGGATCATCCAACTCAAGCAGATGTTTCAGGTGCTAAAATATTAACATTCACAATTCCATATATTCCTACCGGGTACCCATTTTACAGCTGGGTGGACTGGAACTGTGCGAGTCTAGCATTTTGCTTCAAGAGTGTTACACGATACACTAGTGTATAGTAGATTAATTACTTCTTGTATATATATAGGATATTTAATTAAAAACCATGATCAACTTTATGCAATGTGTATATAATATACAATTACACTAATATATTTTTTCTATCTAGTATAGAAATACATGAAGGTATTGGATAGTATGTTTGCTGATGAATTGATGAAGATATTTTCAAGGTCTTCCCATTCTATTTTAGTAAATTAGTAGTGTACATAAGTTTGTTGAATGTCTTCCATACACTGCAAAATGCAGCATACAGTATGTATATATTCTTTATTTGTATACAAATCAGTCAATAGTGGTGCTAGACCTAAATTATTATTCTTCATAATGTCATACAATCCATGTATGACATACATAGTGATTTATTGTCAATACTTGTTGACCAAAGTTGATGTACAAAGGAAAATAAATATTATATATACACCATCATGTTTCCTTCTTTTTGTGCATGGTATTTTCCTTTATTTTTGTTGAAGACACTGTTTTGTTTGTTTTGTTTGTTGCTTTCAACTTATGGAAATCATGTTGAAAGCAAGTCAGGGGCAGGAGGTAGCGCAGTGGTAGAACGTTTGGACTTCCGAGCCAAAGGTCCCAAAGGTTAATGTAGCCCAGCATTAATGTTCGTGAAGGTTACCTTTCAAATGCAATATTGATAGGATGCACTGTCTGTAGAGTGTGAATGCAGATATATCATCCTTGGTCTGTGCTTGCAAGTTTACTGCAACATTCAGCACTACGGATGTTGCTAGTTTCCTCCTGCCCTACCCGCAGCGACGTTAAACTCTATATTCACTCACTCACTCACCTCCTGCCCTAAACTGACCAACGTGATGTGATGTAAGTGAAAGAATCTTGACAGTGATTCTAAACCCCTATACAAAAATAAATACAAAAAATTAAATTAAAGAAATTAATAATTTAAACAATTATTGACAGCTGTGTTGAGTGAGCGACAGTCCTTTAGGTTGAAGTCTGTATTTTCTATACATGAACATTCCGTAATCACAGATTGCAGTGATTTCATCCACAGATTGCAGTGATGGCACTGGAAAACACCAACTTAACACAAACAACAAAGCCAAGCCATGTAATAAACAAAAGCTTTACTTTTCAATTCATGGAGAAATCTTGCAGCATTCAGTTAAAATGTTATGTCGCAATTTACATGAGAAACATGACAGGTTTTTGCTAGTGTCGGTGGAAAAGACAAATATTCACAAAAGCAATAGGTCTATTTTCTGCAATTGAATATTTTCTTAAATGGCATTACAGGAGGTATTGGCCTTCAGAAAAACTAGCTGAGTACAGGCATTTGCTCAAATACTAGTAAACAATTCTGTTACATATTAAGAATCGTAAAATATATACGAATTCAAACATACAGTAAACATTTCTGCTGCTTATTGTCCTAGCATATAAACACAACATGTTATATTATTCAATAAACATTTTTGTACAAATACAAATTACAATGTATAAAGCAAATAAATGTTTATCCCATGTAGATTTGAGCACTATATTATGCATGATTGCTGAATGAAATCCCAATTTATTGACATTATTTTTAGTTATGTTGTATTCAAACTTCACACAGTCTCGCATATACATACCCTTCGATTAGATTGCAGTAAACATTGGAAGAGGTGTCATGGAGAAAGGTAATTCCAGTATACTAGTATTCTTATTATACAAAGATAGAAACAGCAGCCATGGCAACAGACAATTGTAATTTCAGCAGAAACTAATCTGGGGCGATGTTCCCGAAGCTATCGTATACATAACGATATCGTTAAGCCTCCGTGGAGAAAAAGATGATGATCCTGAAAGTCCAATGTTCTTCCACCAATGTCGTTACGTGTACGATAGCTTCGGGAACATGACCCCAGGGGCTGCAGGCCCCAAGCCACGTGCAAACACTTCCAATTGTAGTAGAGCCTTACTAGTGCAGTCCTACAAGAGCATCATGCAACGGGGGGCCAGGGCATTACATATACATTGACCCAATGACAAATAAATCCGTGGATTTCCACGGATCCATGGAAAATTGCCATGCTTGTAATAATTGTACCAAAGCTCCCAAAAGCAAAAGTCTAAGCATCTCTAGGGGTAAGGACCTTCACCAGATGGGCCTTGCCTTTCTTAGGCTAGTAGGGCTAGTCATGGCATAGTGACATTCAGCCCCATAGCCTAATATAGGGAAAGTAAAATTGGAAATCAAACATTCCTTGTAGCTCTTGAGATGATATAGAGTTTAGTAAAATTCTACATGTCCAGAGTTCGACGTCTATTCAAGAAGGAAATGCTCTACGAGGTATATACAGCAATATAGACGATTATTATCGACAGCTTATTATTAGATCTCTATAAAAACCAATATATTAACTCTCTCCATGCTGTAGGCATCCTGAGATGCCCTAAAGAGCAGTGCATGTGTCTAATCCAGCAAGGAGAGTGTTAGTGAAAAATCAACCTAGATAATAAATAAGATTATGTATTTTATCTATACATGTATTACCAGCATATACGTATAACTCCTGTGGGATTTCTAACTCATATATTGTAACTCGGGAAGAAAAAAAATCGTCCATCATATCAGGATTTCCAGAAGTAAGAATATTAAAATCACATAGAAAATGATTACCGAAAGAACGTAAACACACTTTAACCCGCTCCTTGCTGGACTAGGCACATGAATGACTCTTTAGGACATCTCCAGTTGCCTCCAGCATGGGGAGGGTTAACTGACTAACACAAAATTCCTACGAAGTACTGAATAAATCACATGCATCCATGTTGGAAAAAGTAGAATGTTTATTGGCTCTGAGGTCAAAATTGTGATACAGCTGTGTTATTTCAACATGCTTCCGGACATTGTGTTACTGGGCATGAAAATATTGAGTATTAACAACTGAGATATTGAGTAAGATGACATGTAGATACTAGATTGTGTAGATAAATGGTATGATATTAATATGAAATGACAATGGAAATGGTATTTGAGCCAGTGAAGGCTTGACGTTGAATGCATGGTTTTAGTTTTTAGAATGTGCACGTACAATGGTCCTGCACACTATGTATTAGGGGTGCCATGATTCGCCTATCTCACGATAAGATACGTATCAGGTTACCAGGCTCACAATACGATACATATCGCGAGTCAATTTTAAAGAACTTTGTGAAGATTTCCAGTAATTCATTTTATATGAAGGTAATTATTTCTTGAAATATCCAGTACAAATAAGTCACTCATGAAGAGAAAATTTCATTAATTAAACCTTAAACTCCTTATGAAAAATGCTGAAATCTAACTTTAAATGCATTATTTTAAGAGCGGAAATAACCTGTTAAAATGAGGAATATTATGAAAAAAACATATCTGAAGATGTATTTTAAAATCGATTTACATAAAATTTATGAATCGATTCAGAGAGACAGCATCGCGTATCACAATACAAGAGGTACAATGGCGATGTATCGATGAATCGTGACGTCCCTACTATGTATCTTTAATGACTGTGCAGTGCACTGAGCATAAATAATGATTCAAGGACACGACAGCAGCTTGAAATGAAGTAGGAACAGTTATATATATATAAATATGTAAGAATGGGGTATGAGAAAAATGCAAGTGCAAATATGCTGCCATGAAGATGTAGGTTGTAGAATAGCATTCCTCAGCAAATGTAAACAATAGCTAAATGACAATGAGCGATAGTGAAACAAGTTGTAAACATTTTGTCACTGAAAATGAAGAGGACAGATCTATTGAATGAAAATGATACTAGGTTCAGTGGCGACATCGAACATTCCTACAAAGTACATTTGTAATGAAAACTATCAAGACTGCATGTTTTATACCTACTGGCCATTTGATTAAAAATAACTTGTTCAGGGTTCCCTTGATTTATTGGTGACAAATTACTGTTTTAATGGGTGTTCTTAAAAGATCATTGTTTGCAGGTAAGTTGGTGAAATATTCTCACAAACATATATCCATTGGGAGACACTATTGAACTTCCACATAAACATTCATTTTAAAGGTAAATCTTTGGGGAGAAACATCCACTTAATGATTATATTTATTTAATGCGAAGCTAATATACATAATATAAACTTGTCATATGTGTAATACTGCATAGAATATCATAGTTCTTGTCAAAGATTTGTTTTTTTCTCCAATTTTTAATTCCCTCCAAATTTGTCCACAAAAGAAATAGTTGAAAATTATACATAACCGAACAAAAAATGCCAGTAAACGTCTTTGACAAGGACTAAGAATACCATAGTGCAAAATTTGATCCGGATTAGCTCATCCATATCAAAGTTGAACTGTAATAAAATAATTACCAGTTGACTTGAAACTGGTGCAAGTAAACTGAGTCGTTGAATATTTACCATGGGTTCACAATTCTAACATAACACATTATGTATTCAGTTTTAAATTAAATTTCAGAGAGGCAATAAGTCTAAGGTTATACCACCTTCAAAAATTGAAAACAGGAGGTGAATATCATAAATTTCTATTCTCGTTTCTCCATGTACCCCAAATTAAAGTGACATGATCATCTTTGCATGGAATATTAAATATTCTTTTATTTTTCATTCTTCTACATAATACATAATTATTACTAATGAAAAACATCTATAATTTTATGACACTGTACAGCCAATGCTCTGTTATAAAAATAGACTGATCCACATTTTTTTTATCTGCAGTCAGCCATTTTATTGTAAACAAATAGGATCATGAGGTACTACTGGGAGTGAATTCCACACATAAAACTGACATACTAGTATTCGGAAAATATCTGGGGAAAACATCATGCATGTTGGGGGGAAATTGTTGTAATAGAATATGTAATAGCGCTAGTTTATTTAAACTTTTCTTTTTAAAATAAAAGGACTGACCCTTTAAATATCACCTATGCAAAGATGATCATGGCACTTTTAACGGTATGGTTAAATATTCTAATACGAAAACGGTTTCCTGAATTGAGTGTAAACAGGAGGTTGTACCTTGGCACACTAAGAATGATCGAGAGTATAGAAAGAAAAAACAGAAAACAAAAACGCACAGGGCCTGCCTTGGGTTGTCAACAATGAGTAATAACAGAATATGTACAGTTACAAACAAACAACAACTTGGTTACAGTATAGCTATCACTACAATGACCTGAGCTCAGATATAGAGATATATACATACAATGACATTAATATTATGTACAAAATCTTCATGGCATATCTGTATCGTTTATGTTTGTGTATGGCAACATTGTGCATATATTTATATACACCAGGCCTGCGTTTCACAAAAGGGTGTAAATTTACGCCGGATGTATATCAGGACAAAAAGCATGGATTTATATGAACATGTAACTCCGTGCTTTACGTCCTAATTTATGTCCGACATAAATATACACCCCTTTCATGAAATGCAGGCCAGAGGCCTGTTCAGGAGGGCGTGAACCCACGAGTACGCGCATGGAATTGTCTTAGAAACGATTGTACTTTTATGACGTCACGCACAAACACGCGTAATCTCGCCCTCCTGAACAGGCCTCTGGGTATCGTTTCACAAAGCTCTCTCATCTATGACGAGATCATAGCGTGCTCGTAGCGATCTCTTATACATGGGGATTGTGCAATTATGAGAGCACTATGGTCTCGTAGTGGATAAGAGAGCTTTGTGAAATGCAATACCGTGTAGTTCTCATGAAAAACATGTACTGAGTTAAACGGATAAAAACTCCATGTTGATTTAGTTTTCTACCACAAGAAAAGTTGAGTTAGAAACGTCTAATACAGGGAAGGTTTTGTAGAAGTGAATTGAGTATTATCATGCATGCCTTGATGTGAAAAATATATTTTCAAATACAGGTGGCTAATTTTTATACAATGACTTATTTTGACATGATAGTTATATATTTTCTCATATATATTAAGAACTACTTACAAGTAACTATTACAATGGATCTATAAAATGACCCCAACAAAATACAGTAAGGATGAGCAGATTGGTTTTACCCGAATTGGTTTCCTTAGGGTTTACTAATATACCAATAAAAATACCTAAAATTTGAATTATAAATCTATGTTTTTTTTTTCTCTCCATAAATATCTAAATTTAAGCAGAAAGAAGAGCAAGCTCAATATATAACCTGCCTAATTTCCTACACATGATTTAGCCTTGACGCAGCCGAGTAAAGATAACAAATGCTTGTGTGAGGCCTTAGAGAAATACTACAGTAAGTATATTAATATATTACAACAAGCAGAAGCAGCAAAGCTAGCTCGAAAATATTTATGGACAAAAAATATATAAAGACAATTGTAAAGGATATACATACAACTAATCTGCTAACACTAGCCTACAGGTTGTGATATTTGTAATAAAGTGATGCCCACACATTGCTGAAGAAGTGATGTCTCGTATGGGCAGTGATGGGTGATGTATACAGGTGGAGAAGCCAGCTCTCATGGTTGTGGTTTTGTGGTTATACAACCATTTCATCTGACGGTCACGGGAAACGGAGGATTTCATCTTTAACCAGCTTTAAGAATTATTCGTGTAAAAGGTTTAACAAATATTTGTATCTCCAAACAGAATTCCATGTGTAGATGAGTCACATTATCTGTGTGTAGAGTACAGTTCACTAATCATGATTGCACAGGTTGGTTTGCTTCATGGCACTGTCAAGTCTGGTTGGTATGTCTTCCTCCAAGGGAAATCACTCTAAGCTTGTATGTCTGTACTGTGGAGACATTGTCAGAAGTGTCAAATTGAGATTAAAACAGAGTTGTGGAAGTATCCTACTGGACATCATTCCAAGGTGTCACACACTGAAGTGTCACATACCAAAGTGTCACACACTGAAGAGTCACATGGAGGCATCACATACCAAGGCATCACACACATGTGTTATAGACCAAGGTGTTGCATGAAGGTGCCACTTGCCAATGTGTCAGAGGTGTCACATACCAAGGTATCACATACCAATGCATCACACACAGAAGTGTTTCATACCAAGGTGTTGCATACCAATGTGTCACCTACTAATGTGTCACATACCAATATGTCACCTACTAATGTGTCACATACCAAGGTGCCACACAGAAGCATCACAGAGTAAGGTGTCACAAAGTAAGGTGTCACACAAGACAGGTGTCCCAGACACAGGTGTCACACAGATGTCTCCCGGAACACCCTGGTGGAGCTGTCTCCCTGGCGTATGTGGATGTAGCGGGTGGTATCCACCTCCGAGATCTTCACCTGGGTGCTAGGAATGATGATGTCGCCCGCCCCCGGCATCTGGGTCAACTCTGCGCTGGGTGTTGGGGCTGCAACATACACAGAGAACCAGATTAGACAAAAATTGGTCCAGCTATCTAATCCTGAAATGGTACAATGATAATTTTTCATCACAGTGGGAATATTTCACCCATATGTGGCGATAATTAGAAGAACTGTGTCAAACAGTGCCCCATTCCACAGAATTATCATGCATAGTAAGTTATGAATCTCGTTGTAAGTTATGAATCTCATAGTAAGTTATATCTCATAGTAAGTTATGACTCTCATAGTAAGTTATGACTCTCATAGCCCTATGACCATTCTGTAAAATGGGACCCAGTAGATAAGCCCGAAGGATTTGATTTTCTTTTTCTTTCTAAAAAATATTAGCTCAATTTGTTACATATTTGACAAGATATATATATTAATTCTTGTATGTCCTATTTACATTTGAAGTTGAAGGCAAACATACCTTCCTTATGACCTCTTCTTTCATCATCATTCCTGTGCTGACAATTATCTTGTTCAAATTAGTTTCAAAATGTTAGGATACAGCTCGCCAAAAGAGAAACTGCTCACTTCAGCCAATATTAGTATTGCATTTGTTTTCGCAAATTAAATTTAGATTATGAAAACCCAGCACAAGAATGAAGATAAAGAAAGACTGCGTTCAGCAGACAGATGTATTAGCCAGACAAAGAACCTTCAGTTCAGAGTTCAAAGTTCAAATTAATGATGCAGTGAATAGAAGGCACAAAGATGATTGGATGGATTCTTGAAGGTGACTGGCATTATCCACTGGTAAGTGGTATGGTGGGAATATTTTATTGCAGGTGCGAAAACTTGTGTCGACGTCTGCATTTTTCCTCTTCATTTCAGCATAGATGTAAAGGTACAAATAATGTTGGAACACAACAGCTAGGGAGAGTGAGATAGAAAGAAAAAAAGGGAAAATGCATGCAGAAATGTTAAGAACACAACAACTAATTACAGTCTGACATCTACATTTCAGAATATATGTCATTCATAAAAGTTTGGCTTTTTAGAAATATCTAACAAGACTTTCATGCTTAAATAAAATAATAATTTATGAAATATGTATGACTAATTTATATATATATATTTTTAAAAATATTTTTTTTTAAATTAAGTTCAAACTCATCCTATGGTTTGTCAGTACCAGCCGATAACATTCAGTGCTATAGGTGTTGCAGTTTTCGTCCTTTCATTAATAAACATGCCACAATATGGACAAAATAATCTTGAAAGCAACTTTAAGCTTCATTTAAATAAATTAGCAACATTAGTCATTTAGTTTCTTTTATAAAGCTACTAAAGAAATTGACTGTGAAGATGATTCTCATCAATGTAAAAGAAAAAACATTGTAAAACAAAAGAGATAGGGTTGAAATGGTTAAATGAACTATATAACTACCGGTATGCAGTTAAAATGTCTGAACATAAAATACATATAGTATTCTACAACAGTCAAGTACTAAGGGCAGTGTGTGAAATTGGTGAGAAAATTATTATTACTATCAAACACATAAAATGCAAACACATAAAACAATAAATAACATCATTCAAAGTAAATCAGAATTTATTTTCTGAAATACTTATCAAAATATTATTTTGGGTTGACAGTGGTCCATGGTCAATAGTGATAATTTGAGAGAAAAAATCTTAATTTTCTTTCAGTATTTCCAATTTCATATTAGTATATTAGTATAACAAATGGTTAAGATGTGATCATGGAGCACTCTCGTTTACATGGCTGAGTCCACAATATCACTCCTTAAATATGTTTGAAAAGTATTCACTGAATTCAGATGAAGCTTCCCAAATTTATACATTTAAATTCTTTAAAAAACAAAATAAGATATAAATAATAATAATAAGTGTCCATTGATCAAGTTTTTACATGCAGTGCATGAGTCATGACTAGTAATGAACTAATGACTTTTGAATGTTAATACAAATATCAATTTAATAAATGGGAGAATATGTTCCTTTCATCTGACTAAACAACATTCTATTCCTTCTCAATAGTGTTTATAGTATGTTGTTAACATTGGTAATGGCATGGTAAATGGTTACTGCCACTAATATATGAAGATAGAAAACTTAAAAGTGGCAGATTCATGAAGTAGCAAGTGTTTACTGTCGCGTATCATAATAGAAAAGCCTAAGAAAGAAACAGCTTTAGTATGATTAATTCATGAAGTAACTGGTTTTAAAATTGCTAAGTATCATAATAGAAATGTACTAAAAGTGGCTACAAATGTTAAGTATCTAATGCTTACTGTTACTAATGTATGAAGATAACAAATTCATAAAGTACATGGTATTTACTGTCAGTAAGTATCATAATAGAAAGGACATAAAGGTGGCTATATTAAGGTTAACTCGTGAACTTGTTTTCACTCTCACTAAGTATCTAAATAGAATAGCTATTTTTTCTCTCAAAAAGAAAACACTTACAGAGATGATATTGAGGACTTGGTCACAGTTCTGGCGAGTATAATAAACAAAATAAAAAAGGGGAATAACTCACGATACCAACAGAAGAACAACAAGCATCAGCAGATCACAACAACACACACTGGCAGCAAGACTTTGACGAGGACTTCACTTTCTGGACAAGCATCGTCTGCTCGTGTGCTGGGGATGGCGAACTTACTGATTGGCTAGGGGAAGAACTGGACTGAGCATGCTCAGAAACACTGGAAGAAGTGGCATGCATTGGACTACAGTTAACACTTTCACCACCAACAACAGGAGGAGTTGCTGAAGGGTTGGGGTTGGATGTATGCTGAATTGAATTGTCAACTTCCGAGTCGGATTTTGAGACCGAATTGTTGACCGATATCATAACATCTGACATATCGGCTGCTTTTGATTCGGTGCCATTTTCGGGATTTTTGTCAGTGTCGACACTGCGGTTATTGTCGTCTTCGCAATAGTCCTCCGAGGAGGAGCTGTGGTGACATGTTCGAGTCTTAGGCCACTGCCGGACTACTTTCTGATACGTTCTGATCTGATTGGCCACTTCCTGAAACGACTTCCTCCTAACGGAAGAAGATGGAGGGGGAGTGAGACCATTTGACCCGTTCCCCATCGCAGATTCTGGCTGGTTGCGAAAGCTGGATAAAAAGTCCGGCAGCAGGACACTTTCCTTCTCGAATTTGGCAAAGTCATGGATATTGATATCCTTCATGTCGGAACCGTCACATTCTTGCCCGTTAATTGAGAGGCCTCGTTTGCGAGATGATTTAATGGAGGAGGATGATAGAGACTGATGTAGTTTACCTTTTCCTGGTTTGAGATGCAAGTACAGGTAGACAGGCTGCCATCATGAAAGAGAAAAGTATAGAAAATGCAATGTTATTTTAACATTTTCAATGAATCTATTAATAGATAGTATTTTACATCTAAACTGCTTGTAGTAATGGAAGAAGAAAATACAGAACACATAATTAAAAAAAAAACAATCCTTAAAAATATGTCTGGAAGAAAATACAGAACATGTTATTGTAAAACAAATCTGTGCATATTGTTGTATTTTAAACTTAATATTAAATTTAAAACAAAACAATATCTCCTTTTTTTTCTTTTTCTTAATGCCAGGTTCTATGGGTATTTAAGGATAGAAAATTAAGGAAATATATGACATTCACATTAACCCTCTCCCTGCTGGATTATGCAGACATTACTCTTTAGGGCATAGCTGGTTGCTTTCTGCATGAAGAGGGTTAATAGAGAGGTAACCTTCATGATTGTAATGGATATTAAATGATTGCACAGCATTGATTTTGAAGATCAGACAAACCTTGTGGTCACCCATACAAATATCTTTGCCTATCACACTGTACTGTGGCTTGTGGAATTTTTCTTCCTGAAAGCGAAAAAGGTAGCATGAAATCGACTAAAAAATCACAATATAGAATTGTATTGAAAGTCAACACTTTCCCTTTGATGGAATGAATTAATTAATGTCTTATGTCGCAGCAGGAATCTTTCACCCATACGCAATGACTAATATCTATAGGGCACATATGGTTGGTTGCAACAATAAGAAGGTTAAAACAAAGATAAGCTGGCGAGACCCACCTGGTAAATAATATCTTTGGCACTATGTGTTAGGAGTATTCTGTCACACCAGGCAGGACATCTCGTCCTCATGAAGGACGTCCCGTCAGTGTAGTCCTCACTGAACGGGTAGCTGTGAACATCAGGACAGAACTGTATACATACTGCACACCAGAACTCAACAGAACTGTATACATACTGCACACCAGAACTCAACAGAACTGTATACATACTGCACACCAGAACTCAACATAACTGTATACATACTGCACATCAGAACTCAACAGAACTGTATACATTTACATCAGAACTCAACAGAACTGTATACATTTACATCAGAACTAAAATTGAATAGCAGTTATTGGGATCGCAGTTTTGAGTTTTAGATCTTCTTTCAAGATTATTTCACTAATATCATGCCCGGTGGGCTTTGTGTGTACATGTCCTGCTTGTACTAGAACAGATTTCTACCAGTTGTTGGTGCTAGCTCACTAGAATATCCTGTCACAGTTATAACATGCTATCGTGTTAGGAATCAATGGAGGGCTCACCTTGGAGGGAAGGTAATGTCGTACTCTAATAATTTATCTTCAAACTGTGAAAGCTCTGTATCATACTGCCGCAACTGAAACAAGATAAACATGCATATAGTAATTACCCTAATAATTCAAACCCTCTAATAATTCAAACACTTTTAAAAATGAATCCCAGATTTTTTTTATTCAGCTTAAGGAATTTGATAGTTCTTCGAATGTTTCTGCAAGTTCTTGAACAGCACCTGGAGCCTGTAGATGTTTGGAAATTCTTCGTTGTTAAAACAATACAGACCTAAATTTATTTGTTCAAAAAGGCTACTGGCCCTTAATTAATTTTGCTGAGTATGTTGAGATGGAGATACAAACCCATGAGTTAGTGTTGAGGAAGAGATCTTCATGCTTGTCATGGTAGTGGAAGTGTTTTGCCTCTATCGTCAACACGATCTGAAACAATTAGCGCAAGATAGTAGAGAGTAATTCTACACAAAGTTAAACTTCAAAGGTGATGAAACGTCTTCAGAAAGTCATTTTAATCATGAATATTTTTATAAAAGAAAAAGAAAATGTTTTTTCTGGAATTCAATTGTTTCTTCTTCAATAATTTCATTTGTTTACTTTTGGAATTTCAAAAGTTAATAAATACATCTCCAGAATTTCAGAAATAAATCTATTCTAAAGATATCTTAATTTATTTGTACAATTTCAGAAAAACTATTTTTCTCTAGAATTTCACTAGCAGAATTTATGGAACAGAATTTATTCCAAAGATGAAAATTGTTGTCTTGTCCTGGTTGTAATAGTGTTCTGGTTGTAATACAATGTTCTGGTTGTAATATATGATTCTGTATGCAATATAATATGACTACATGTACTTACCTTTTCTTTGCCCTCCTCTGTGTATACAATCCTGCTGACCTGTTCCTTGCTGATGGTTTTCTCCGAAGTCATTTTGGCAGTGAGAGCCTGGAAATCCAAACATGGAATTGTGTCAATAACACGCAGTCTCCAGTCTTATTTACAGGATTCAACTATTTTACAGGATTTACTAATACATGTACTTTTATACCTTTAGTATTACCAGTGTTCGAAATAGAGTCGGTCCGCACGCCCGCGATGGGTTATTTTCAGCTAGGACTGCTAACATTTTAGCCTTGCACGTCCTGCATGTCGTGTTATTTATTTTATTTTTTTCAAGATGTATATCATCGATCACTGGCCAACATGTACAAGTTTTATATACTGTATTACTACAACAAAATATGTTAAAAGCAAATTATTATTTTGGAATTGTGCTTAGATCTACTTTCAAGATTACAGTGCTCGCTTGACATAATGCTGACTTTTGGTTCCCCTACATGTATAAGTACAATAACCCACTGTATTTCCCTCACATCACAGCCTATACGCATGACGTATTGCTGTTCTAGTTCTAGGAATGAACGAGATCTTACCTTGACTAATACGTTTGTGTCAAGGCGGAAGTTGAAGTCCCCGAATATAAACAATGGCACTTTGTCGTACTGATCGCTTTCAAACCTGAAACATAATAGAAAACCAATAAATTTTAATGAGTGAGATTCAGTATTTCAGAGAGATTATGGTGATCTGGTTATGGTAGGAGGGGAACCTACAATATACATGTTAAAATATTTAATATTTTAATTTTTAATTAATTTTTTTTAATTGGGGTTTAGAGCTGCCATCAACATCTGTTGCAGTAAACCTGTGAGCAACGGCTGGTATCGACAGACTAGTGATGATATCTGCATTGCCACTATCCAGATAGCGCATCCTATCAATATCTCGTCAGAACAGCAATATTTACTAACCTTTTCAAGGTATGGATGAGAACGTTCTTCCTGTTGAGATTGTAGACTGAGGGACTCTGTAATTAGAAGGAAATTGTTTCAAGAAATGGAATCAAGTCAGATTAATTCCTATGTCCAGGCAAGAATATTTAATATCTCCAAGCAAGAATATTTCATATCTCCAAGCAAGAATGTTTCATATTTGTATAAATTTACACTTAAATTTATTTGTATTGTTTGTAAAATCCTGTCATTTTGTTCTGACAGTTTCACAGAACTTGGCCATGGTCCTTCCAATGTCCTCAACCAGATGGACCATATGTCCTTCAATTAATGTCCTTAACTCATCAACAGACAGAAACCAGACCCATTTCCAAACAGCCAACCAAATATCATGTTGCCATGTATCCACCAGTCTTAATAACCACAGCCAAGAAATTCTAATATTTCTCCTCTGTGAAATGAAGCTGACCAAATGTTTCCCAAATTAGAATCAGCCGGCCACAAATACGGTAAGGTTTCACCGCTGCTTCGAGAAAGCTTTGGGACTATGGACTGCAGTTTGGCAATTATTGATAAAGTATAAGGTTATCTTTCGCAAGCTTGTACACCAATTATTTCAGCATGATGTCATGTTTCTTTAACCCTCTCCCTGCTGGATTAGAAACAGGTACTGCCCTTTACAGCATCTCCAGTTGCTTTCAGAGGGTTAAAAGTTTGCAAATAATTTCAACCCATTATTTTGATTATTCTGTGAGAAGACAGGACAATCATGACAATCTCTGTACTGTGGATGAACCAACGAAACACCAAGAAAGAAGTCAAAACTTGCGCAACAAGAGAATCCATTACAAATCAATAAATCTGTTTCTTGATGGAAGGCGAGCTTTTGATATATGCGGAAAATGTCCACACTAATCACCAACATCAACCAATATTCTTTTTGAGGCTTAAGTACCAGGGGATAAATGACGGATTGAAAATTGTATGTGACATTCTAACTGATCAATTATCAACTTTCCCCCATCAGTTTTATGGTAATCTATACTTTTTAATGCTTACACTTTGCATGGCAATGATATTCGAAGCATCGTGGAATAAATGGATGTTCACCAGATCAAATATACTGAAAAATAAACATGAATACATTTTAAACATTGCATTGATCAAATGTTGTCTCTATCAATTGTGATTGATTGATTTATCGATAGATTGATTTAATGATTGATTGATTGATTGATCAACTGATTGATTTAACGCTTTACGTTGCTGCAGGAATAAATCACCCATATGCAACAATATTAATTATGATTTTTTTTTAATGAAATTTAGTAAAGAAAATTAAAGAAGTATTTTCTTCACTAGGATAATAATCTGAACATGTCTCTGACAAAAATGTTTGTGAAATGATTAGTATCGGCCTTGTAATAAGTTCAGTAATTCCTACCAGTTGTTCATGTTCCATCGTGTCCTCAAAAATCCTTTCCTGGACCACTTGTACTGAAAATAAAAATCACACCCTGAATCAACACACACACAATGTATATATTTTGTGAGACATGTATAATATTTCTCTGATATCATAACCAGCTGATAACATTCACACTACAAAAAAACACACTACAATCTCCATAGAGAATATCCGCAACTCTACAGTCAATATCAGCAATAGAAACTAACTTTAAAACTTACTAGCTCAAATAGTGATACAAATAACAAACGTCATAAATTTGTACTAGCCCTTAGGATACCTTTACCATTGGGGGATATGACCTGGGCATTGGGAGAAATGGCTAGGGCTAGCTGATTAGTGTTAATTTCGACCCCGGTATACACTGTATTCAATGTGGAACAGCTAAACAGAAAAACAATGAACTATAGTTTGGCATGAAATGCATTGACACCCCTATTTCGTAGATTATCTCGGTAAAAACTTCATGGAATGAAAAAAAATGAAAAAAAATGTTTTCTTATTTCTTATTAACCAAAATATAAAAAAATATAAAAAAATTGCACAAGTAATAAAAAATATGTTTATGATCACCAAATATTTTGAGTAAATATTATTTTGTGCAGAGGGGCGACGTTCGAAAGAAGGCACAGGCAAATAGGTTGAATTTGCACATGTGGGTATGTGAAGAAGAGCATCAGCACGTGCAAATTGAGCCTTTTTTACCCGCGCCTTCTTTCGAACATCGTCCCTCTCATTAAAATAATACATACCGGTAGTCAAAATATTTGGTGATAGTTATATAAACAGATTTTTTATTACTGGTGCAATATTTTTAAAAAAAATTTTTTTTGGTTAGGGCAAATGAAATAAGAAAATGAAATTTGTTTTGTTTTTCATTCCATGAAGTATTTACCGAGATAATCTACAAAATAGTTGTGTCAATGCACTTCATGCCAAACTATAGCAGCACTACAATCTCCATAGAGAATATCTGCAAGACCACATTCAATATCCACTGTAATCATTGTGGAATGGCTACAGCAGAGACATAATAAACTACCAGTAGAACGAAGACATTGTCCAGAGCTAGCAACATAGACTCTTCTTAGCCTGCTTCCAACAATAACTGTCAGACAAGGAAGTAGTTACACGGCCTGCTTCTCAGGAACAGAGTCAATACACAGCCAATACTGTCTGACATGAGGCAATAGCATAGCTGGTATTGGGTCCGGTGTGGTTAACTCTCTATAGAACAGCCACCGGGATCCAGGATCTTATTGATGCAATAATAAATATTTTTGAAACTTACTTCAATGGTCAATTTACAAAAAAATATATAAAATTATTTATACTAATACAAATATTTTGAAATTAAAACAAATCTTTGACATTATGAAGAAAGCATATAAAGTATAATTGATTGATTAAATTAATGCTTTATATCACAGCGGGAATATTTCACCCATAGGCAATGACTATAAAGTATACTACCCAGGAAGTTGAAAAGGAGAATAAGAGCAGACTGACCCATTGACCAAGGTAATAATATAGCGCTATGAGCCATGACCAACCATACAAAACAACATGACCACCCGGTCACAACATACGCCCGATAAAATTATCTAAATCAATCAAAAGTTAAAATTATTCACTTCAATATCCCATTTAACCCTCTATTTGCTGGATTAGGCACATACACTGCTCTTTAGGGTATCTCCGGATGCCTCCAACATGGATCTAGAGTTTAGTTTAACCCTCTCCATGCTGAAGGCAACCAGATATGCCACAAGCATTGCATGTGCCATAGCAAGCAGGGAGAGGGTTAACCTTCATAAAATCAATGTGTTCTATTTCTGCATGTGATCGGGCAACTTAAGTCACCTTCAGCAGGGAGAGGGTTAAACATATTTTATTCAAGACGAAATGGATACGTTAAACATATTTTATTCAAGATGAAATGGATACTAGGTTAAAAGTTATCACAACTTAAATGAAAGGGTCATGAAAGGAGAAGGTTATGAAAGGAGAGGGTTAAAGCTTGTCTTATAAATTTAATGTTTGAATTGATGCTCTAGATGTTTAGAATATGACAGTATGGAATGGGCAATGGTGTTATTGAGGTACCGTGTAATCTTTGCTGCAAGATCCTCAAATATTGACAGTGTACTTTCATCACTTGCCAGACCTCAGCCAGGATTCTAGTAAATGGACTTTCATATGCTACCTTTATCTCCAGAGCTAAACAAATCCCTCTCCTTCAAAGGAGAATCATAAACAAATCATGTCAAGAATTTCAATCTGGAATTACCTCAGGGAAGAAATGCTGAGGGAACTTGGCTTTTTCCTTGATCTGGATATTTTCTATATTTCCTGACAAGACCTGCAATGGAAATTCAATTACACAAATCAATTTCTGCCCACACCTTAGCAGTGAGTGTTCCAATTTGTAACTGTTTCAAGTTTCGATATATTACAGAATTTTAAGCTGTTGCAACTTGAATTAAATCATATCTGCCAACATAACAAAATCAAGAAGCTTAATCTTTAAGTATTTGTGTTATAAGAGATTTGTAACATTTATCAAATTATCTTTTCCACATGTATAATTCATTTTCCATCAAAGTACCAGTTTTTCATCAAAGTAAGTAGCAATAGTTAAAAATACAGGCGTAATACCTTTAAATACTTAATAAAATTTGATTTAAACCTTACCTCTCTTCCTTCAACATGAACAAATTTATTTTCTGGAAAAAAAAGAAAAAAAAAGATAAATGGGCATGAGCTCAGAAATAACATTTCTTCAAAGACTTGGATAACTATAATACCATTGATTTCTACATTTCGATTAATCATCGATCCATCAAACGACGCAACTCAGTAGGTTTCATGTTCAGGAAAAGTACAAAATAATTCCTCAGCGACTTGTTACATGCTGAAGGCTTCTGCCCAGACAAGCCAATCTTCCTGGTAAATTGCCCGATTCCCACCAATTTCCTCACACCATTATAACTGTTGGTAATCTAAGCTCAAACTTGCCATGTAACCTGGAACAACCTTGTGGTAAAACTGTTTGTATTGATGCGAAAACTACTGAATACTTGAAAAATGGAGAATAGTTGATGCATTGGCCAATGAAGAAGCTTGTAACAATGATGATCTATGTGCTTTCTTCATGAGAGGATGCACAAAGTCATCTTTTCGAATGTTGCCATCAATCATACAGAAAAATACTTACAAAAAACAAACATAGATGCCAAAAAAGTACTTGAGGCTAGCCAATAGATTGAATGAAAAACACTTTTCTGAAGAATGCATAAATCTGCTGTCAACAAATTGAGAAACAGTAAGCAGTGTATTATAATAAAGTGTGTATTTGAAGAAATGATCACATGTATGTAAATTTAGATTATCGTAGTGTATGTATTAACGACTGCACTCAGAAACTCTCTTACCACTAATTGTTCATCAACCAAACTAAAACTATTGAAACTTTTGAATATTTATTCTCTTGAAGTTAAATACTTGCAAATTATTTCCCTATCTAAATGACAGAAAAAAAATAGGGTACCATCCCACAGAATGACCATGGCACTACATCAAACCCAAAATAGAAACCTATAACAAAATCCCAGCCAACAATCTCACTAAATCCCTAATGATCAAAGCCAATTTATAATTGGAATTGCCACAGGGAGATAAACCCGATCATATTCCCAAAAACCTTTTGTATATGACAGAACCATATAGATCTCCAATATCAGCAACATCATTATATACCCAGGGTATGCAACCAAAGAGGAACAATATAATTAAGAGTCTATCAGTGGCCTTCTAGTATGGAGATTTACTACAACCTATATATTGCCATTGATCTTTCATTGAAGTCTGGCCTTTACTACCCGAGGAGATCAATACAGCTAGAAACATAAATCCTGGACCTGTGCTGGCCTTCCACTGCAAGTGCCGCCTAGATTGGTCGTCTGTCACATCTACTTGTCAAAAACACGGAAGTGCTGCCACTTTGTGCTAACGACCAATCGCCATGCCGGCAAACTAATTTCTTTATGCGGAAATATATTGAAGCTGGGCATAGGGCTAATATACAAATTGATAGTGGATGCGATATTGAATCTTGACCAATGGGATAATCTTGTTGCAATGTTTCATTGTACATCGATTGCTTTCAGAATCGATAAGGGTTCACAGTGACTTTGGCAAATATTTAAACGTCTGGGTGCTGTTCCACAAACTGTTCATAGTGCAATAAGAGTCATGCGCCATGACTCTGGTTGGACTACACATTAATCTGTGGAACATGATCTTGGCTGCAATGCAAAACAATCATGCCAACAGATCTCTCTGTCCTCAACTTTGAAGCAATCTACAATCAGCTACAGATCTACAGACCTCCCGGCACATTGAGGCCAGTCTGGACTTCACTAGTAAAATACCAGCTTAAAACCATCATCAGGACATCCACTAATTTAATCCAGGTCATTTCAAAGAGGTGTTCCATCTGTACAGTGGCAACAACAGAAGTGAAATGATTACAGTTAAGTCTGTGAAGTAACATAATACTGTGAGATTAGCTGGGGATCTTCTAGGTTGTGTTTGTAACTAGATACAACACCTACAGTGGCTAATCAGAATAACTGTGAGCCTTGTCCAGCAGCAATACTCACTGACCCATGTCCTGCAGAAATACTGACTAAATACTGACTGACCCATGTCCTGCAGAAATACTGACTAAATACTGACTGACCCATGTCATGCAGAACTACTGACTGACCCATGTCCTGAAGAAATACTGAGTGACCCGTATCCCTCAGAAATACTAACTGTTGTCTAGCTCAAATACTGATGTTGTCTAGCTACAATACTGAATTCTTGTCTAGTATACTGACCCTTTTCCAGCACTAACACTCAACTTGTCCATAAAGACACATCCCACTAATTGTGGATTCATTACCAATGTTTGCATTCCACATCAAATAATATTTACGATATTGACTCCAATACAAACCCATCCAGACTATACAATTATACACCCAATATTCTTGAAATACTTTTGCCAATGAACACTGCAATTGCAGGCTGTTTGAACAGTTTGAACTCTATGTGATGGCAATATACTTAGTAAATTAGTGTTGAGGAAATAAGCAAATATTTATTCTCAAATGGTTTGACTCTACATATTGAGTTTGAGATCTATAAATCAGATTTAATCATTACTGGAGACTATGGGTTACTAGTAAATCAAATTTCTTCCATTTAGCAAAGTTGTAACCACTGTGGTGAGGGTTATCAGAAAATTGGAAACATGCATGTTCATTGTCATTGAAAGCCTGAATTGTGAACACATTGGGAACACATTGGTGAACACATTACAAGATCTGCTATTAATAAACCAATACAGTCAACTCCCATTTATCTGGACGGTTGCGTTCCCGGGAAAATCGTACAGGTAACTGAATTTCTGAATGTCTGAACTTAGCAAGAGTTGCCACCATTTTAACTCTTCATTTACCACCAACACTGATCCATGACATACAACAAATATATTTTCATACAACCATATAGGTTATCATATGTAAATAAGAAACGTCAGAATGTGTTTGCAATTACTTGAAGTCAGTTATTAACCCTATGGAACTGACACTGCTATGTGTATTTGCACTTCCTTGATGTTACCTTAATCTTTAATCCAACGGGGAATGACACTGATTATTTGCTACAGCTTTTAGAATGCGAGATAAACAATTTATTGTTGTAAAACCACTGTCTCTTCAGGGCTCTGGACTAACATATTGTACTGCGGGCAAACCTACTTTTTAACATTTAGCACTATTGATGCCATTGCAACTTGCCCTGACTTGCTCTGCGGACAAGTAACTCAAAATGTTAGTCTGGAGCCCTGCCCTCTATTGGCTTAATCTGGTTTAATTGAGGCCTTCCTAACTTACTAAAAACAAATTGTATGTAATTTGTGTATTTGGTTCCTGGAAATGTCCGACCATAAATGAAAACATAAATGTAATTTTATATAGGAAAATATTGGTTCCCAGGAAAAAATCATGCAGATAGCGAGGGAACCTGATATGTGAAGTCCGGATATATGGGGGTCAACTGTATGTCAGAGAACAAATAATTAAGACTTGTTTGTTCATTTACATTGATTCTATTAAAGATGATGTGCAGAGAGGCAGAGAGGTTTGTTATTGGTAATATAGATATATGAAAGGTTTTACTTTAAAACTTATCAAATACAGATTTGGAAATCATATATTTTTTATTACAGACAGTTTGTAATTATAACTCAATAGAGTTTATGATTGATCGTCTTTAACTGTAAAACAATGTTCATCTCGCTGCGACGATTGTGTGGGAAATCGATGAAAACAATTTGTCTCTTTTAAAGCTGATTCAATATATAGTAATATCCATGTCTGAATCAGGTTTATAAGCTTGACATTGGTCTGATATCACAGGGGATGTTGTATATAACACAACAGGGCAGTTGAGACATTAACAAGTCTAGCTGGCATCGATTTTGAAGATGAAGGACCTCATGGATTAAACATTGATCTACAGGGAACCATTAACCAAGAATAATTAGTCCAATGCACAGCTGCACATGCACATCACGTTATTAGACAATTGTACTGAACATTCATTGTCCACCAGACTATTGTCTGTCTATATGTCTGTCTGTCTGTGTCTTCTCTATTCTGTCTCTTCTCTCTCTCCTCTCTCTGTATCTCCATGTATCTTCTCTCGTTCTATCTCTCTCTGCATCTCCCTCTCCTCTATCTGTGTATATCCCTGTCTCCTAACCTTTCTCTCCCTCTCTCTGTATGTGTATATCTCTCTTCACCCACCTGTCTCCTCTTTCTTTCTGTACCCCCCCCCCCTCCATTTTTTCCCTCAATAAGTAACATACTACAAACATGGGACATTGCCAAACTGGGATGTTTTTTCTTTCCTTTTTCATCCTGGTGTTATGTTTGAAATAAACTTGTACACCTGCGACTTTTACGTAACAAATGATCAGGTTTGTTTTGTTAGGCTTACTTGGTTCTGCTGCACATCATTATTTAAAACTAACTGACAACACATAGGATGCGACACATGTATGTTGTCCAAAAACCTGGGGGTCGATTCTCGAAACGTTCTCACGATTGTACGACAATCTTAAAGATTCTTACAGTATGGCTAGGTGAGTGAATAAGTGATTATGGAGTTTAACATTGCTGCACAAATCTTTTACCTGTTGCTGCACAAATTTTTTACCCATTTGCGACAACAGTATGGCTACTAAAATGTTACGCATGTTATTAAGCTAAAAATATTGTAATTTTGTTCTCGAG
>JAUTBV010090965.1:0-18446 GCA_032361325.1 Lepetodrilus fucensis | reverse complement strand
TTTTACGTACCTTACGTTGCCTCATGATTTATTACCCTTGAACCATGCTGAACAACATAATTCATCTCTGAATCAAAGAAAAAATTAAGGATACGATCCTTTGTAACGTCGTATTAAGATTTTCTCTGGATATTTATTGATATTCTTCGAAATTCTAAAAATAGACATGACGCACTTGCAGCCGCTATTTATCATAATCATACATGTTCACACCTCAATATTGAGGTATACCTAATATGTTTCTGGTATGATTATTGTGAAGCAGCTTGACGTCACCTTGAAAAGGTTCAGCTTTTTATTTTTGTTTTACAATTTAAATTGTTCATTAAGGGCTCTCAGATGGTTTATATTTTTAGAGAAATATAGATTGTTATGCAACAGAAATTAATAATTTACTTTATTTCAAAATACATTTTGTTGTTGTTGTAAATTCAAGTAATATATTGTGATCAATAGTGGTTAGGAAAATATAACCATCCGGGCCATCTCCCGGTCACGTGATGACCACAGTTTTGTTGTTGTGGAGAGGACAGCCATATTGGGTTGACACTTCAAAGGTTTGCAATGGAATGTCATATTTTAAGTAGGTGTTTTCTAGTCTATGTCAGTGTTTTCAAACAACGTATAGAAATATGTTGAAGTGTAGACTTTCTCTGCGTTGGAAATCTCCATATTTCTCCATACTTTGTCACTGTGGTATTAGTCGATGGCTAGCAAAGTGCAAGTTGCCAAGTTCCCAGTTCATGCGAACGAATTCAATGATGCCCCGAGGTTAGCTCCAATATCTCATGGACATTGGAATATGGAAGAAAATGAGGTACTGAATCGTTTGAATGATGATAGTTCGAAGAATCGAGTCGAAATCCTCGAACAGCTGATCATCACTGTGAAAAGAAATGGCGGTCGCTTTCCGTACCGTCAACCTCAGGCAATTTACAGAGGACTGGCACAATCTCTTTCGGATTCTAGCTGGGATATACGATTAAAATGCATCATGCTTTTGAACGAAGTCATTCCATATGCAGAAGAGGATCTGGATAGATTAATGGCGCCTGTCACGCCAAGATTGATCCCAAATATTGGAGACAGCAAAGTCTCAGTGAAACGAGCTGTCATTCAGACTCTCCATGTTTACTTGAAGTACACAAGTGATATTCCATCTCTTCTGAGAGCAATTGTTCACATCGGTTTAGAAAATAGTGACCAGAGAATCCGAAAGGAAACCATAAGCGCATTACCCGTCATTTTCACGAGAGAATTTGCTCATGCAAATTTATTTGACATCATTCAGGCCCTTGCTAAAAAGTTGTTGGATAATTCGGTCGAGGACAACCTACAAGATTCGTCGCTTTTCACGTTAGGCAAAATCGAGACCTTGGTCGGGGAGAGAGAATTCAACAATTATCTTCAAAAGCTGTCTCCGCCTTTGAGAAATTACTACTTTAGGTTAACAGGAAAACAACCTAATGTACATTTGATTAGTGAATCGCCTGTGGTCACCCCGCGGACTGTTCCAACTCCTATGCATAATGTCCAAAAGTCTGTGCCAGGCTATCCCATTGATGAATACAGGGAGGAAATACCCTACCCGACACACATGCCGTTCACCGACATGAACGGATCGACCCAGCAGGAGCAACATGCACAATACATGGACAGCTTGAAGTTTGGTATCATTCCTAGTCACGTAATGAACCACATCAATGATCAGGAAAACTTTCGTTCTCGAGCTCAGGCCGTGGAGGAGTTGAAATCCATCGTGGAAAATTTAGAAGACTACGACATTGCGGAAGTTCTCATGCCGGAAATGGCGCTATTCATAAACTTCCTCAGTCATCTACTGGATGACTCAAACTTTAAGATTACGAGCGTCACGCTCGATATTCTATACGTACTCGTGGAGAAGCTCGGAAGGAACGTCCGTCATTTTCTGAAACCGTTGGTATCAGCACTGTCGAAGAGAATGTTCGACAACAAGGTCGTCGCCCGGCAGGCCGTGATGAAGGTAGCCATCAAGATAATGCACAGTTACTCACCAAAGCCAGTATTGCAGGTGTTCTCTGAGAATTTCCGGCACAAGAACTCTCGTGTTCGACAAGAGACGATAAACGTGATCATTGCCGCGTTGCTAACGTTTCCCAGCTATGATTTCGACCTGGCTGCGATCTGCACAGTGGTTGGGCCGACACTGACCGATGCCAAAAGACAGGTCCGTCAGGCAGCACTGGAGTGCTTCTCGGCCCTCGCCCAGGCCATGGGGTCCGGCCGACTCCAACCCCTTGTCCATGCAGTGGACCAAGTGGAGCTGACCACGGACGGGGAGGGCCTGATGGCTGCGGTTCAGGCGCGTCTTGCGCGCCGGCAGCTCCCGCGTCTCAACATGGACGGCCTCGTGGAATACGCCACCCCAATTCCATCGTCCGCCACCCACAGGACTCCGCCAAACATGGCCCAGGGCGCAGACATGGACTGGATTCTGTCTGTGAGCAGTGTGGGGTCTGCGCGGTCGTCGAGAGCTGACCCATACATGGAGATGGATTCAGTGACCGGGTCGGCCAGGTCCACGCCCGCGGTTCCGGACACCCCCACCCCGGCGCCAAGGCGGTACAGGAGTGCCGGGAGAGGCCGGAATAAATTCCCCTGGGAGGAGAATAATGAGGAGAGGTCCAAGGCTTACAACGGGCTTCCAGGGTCGGCACCTGCTCAGGTATGGTTCGTGGCATTAGAAATTCAGAAAATATGTATGTCATTCTTGTCAAATCTGTAATGTTCAGGGGGCCCCATATGATAGGTACTTTAACAATAACATTGCAGATGCCCCCTCTCTTTCGAACACACAGGTTTCCTCCTTTCCATAAATCGTTGCAAATGGGTGAAAGATTCCCGCAGTGACGTTAAAACTCAATCTATATTCATTCACTTGAACTCCCTTTTCATAATTTCAAAATGAACAGGATATTAATGGATTTTACTATTAAAAGTGTTGACAAATGACACAGTAATACTAGTATTACAATATTATATTATTATAATAATAATTTATAAATGTATCGCAATGTAACTATAATCATGATGATGTAGTTATCCCTGCTGAATAAAATCAAAGTGTTCTATTTCTGCATATGATCGGGCAAGTTAACTCGCCTTCAGTAGGGAGAGGGTTAAAGCCAGGTATACATACATGACCAGTTGAGGCCTATAGACAACATGAGTCTTTATTATGAATGTAACTACAGTCAAGGAAACCGTTAAAATAAAATGTGGCCCAGCCAGACATTTGAATAAAATATAGCATAGCAACGTGTTGGCAATAACCAGTGAATAATTCACATTTACCCTACTACTAGTACTAGCAAATCTAAGTATCACTAGGGTATCGTTTCTCGAAGCTCTGTTAGCGGCTAAGGGACCATAGCACTCTCTTTGCCGATAGCTAATACATTGCTTAAGAGAGTGCTATGGTCCCTTAGCGGCTAAGAGAGCTTCGAGAAACGATACCCAGGATGATTAACCCTCTCTCTGCTGGATTAGGCACAGGTACTGCTGTTTAGGTATATCAGGTTGCTTTAAGCATGGAGAGAGTTTTAAGTAAGTTCCTATAGTGTTTAGCTCTATAGCCCCAATTAAAAGAATAAAATAAAAATACCTGTAGTTGTTAGACTTAGAGTACAGTTCAATACCTTGAAATATTAATGTGATGAAACACCTGATGTAATTAGCCCACACCCACCCATAACAACCAACCCTCAGTCAATGTCAAGGTGACATTTATTGTCTTTTCTGATATATGGCAGTCTGCATGAAATAATTGTGGGACAAAGACTATGTTCACTGTCTTGGCTAACCTCGAAACAAGCAAAACATGACAGAGTGGCAGCCAACACAATCACACAAGAGGCAGCCCCCCCCCATCCCCCCCCCCCACCCCCCCAGGAAACGAGGCCATGCCATTTGGAACCTCTATTGAATATTTAGAGTCGTTGACTTTCATTTCTATTGAGAAATTGTTTTCAGACAGTGTGTGGCATTGGCAACCAGGTATGCGCTAACCCAGTGTTTAAAATAAAATAAATAATAAGGAGGTCATTCTCCATAGGCCCAATGTTAATTGTGGTAAAATCTGTAATTTTCAGTGGGTCACACGGATACTTTTAAATTAACATTGCAGATTTTCAAATGACCGCCAGACCTCCTATTAATTGAAACACTGCTAACTCACGAGAGAGAGAGGGTTAAAGACATTTTGAATTAGTTATTAAATATGACTATTTTTAAGTGTTATAACTGAGAATGTTAATTTGAAAATTCCAAATTAATTAAATATATTAACCAAGTTATCTGGCATTTATCATTTAGTTCCTTTTCATACCTAGGGGTAATCTTTTTTTATTTATTAAATATTTGAATGTACCAGTATTTAATATTGTATATTAAAACTAATATGCATGGCCATAATGCATAGAATCGTAAATATAAATGCCGTAACGACATTCATTAGATTCTCTGTCCTAAACAGCAAAATATGTTTTGTTTCATTATTTTAAGGTGTATCATGCAATGATTTTATATCATGATGAACAACTATCTACTATTTGATGTAAATTACTACAACCCAACCCTAACCCCAGCGTTAGAAGCTAACTAAAAACTGCCAATAGCCAACATTGTAATGTCTTATTAGCCCTGACAAGGGTTCATTAGCCTAGGAATTTCACAGAATTTAAATATACCGTAGGGTGCCAGAATATATAGCAAAATAGTAAACGGAACATCTTGTAGCTACAGTTCTGCAGCTAACAGATTATGAGAAGGCCCCATGGGCTTACGACTGCTACCAACTGATAGCCCAATGACAATTTCACTAGCCTCTGGCTAACAGGCTCGTGTTAATTTCTAATGCTGTAATCCTATGATTCTTGAAGGAATCAAACCATCCCTGATCTGTTGAAAAATAATCATTATCACCCCTGCAGTAATCATGGTAATTGCCTAACCTTGAACACACTATTGGCAACTGTGTTAAAGCAAGTGTTGTTGTGACTGAGACCTTGTTTAATTGCTAATTAATCAATGAATGACTGATGGCTGTGGAGATGCTGAGAAAACAATTGTTTTAAAAGCATTTATAATATAGTAACTTGCAAGTACAATGAATCTGCTTCGATTATTTTCTTTTACTAAAAGGCATGTACAATCATGAATTTTGACATATTTCATGGTCAAACATATTTTACCTGAAAGTATGTACATTTTATTGGTAAATTGTCCATTTTTAGTATATTGGACAACAAGCTACATTTTCTGCAATGGTTTTCAATATTTTTATATCCACATATTAAAAATTGTGAGATAAAAAAATATATGAAACTTAAAAAATTGTGAGAAATTGGCTCAGGTTAACTCTTTCCATGCTGGAGGCAACCAGAGATGACATAAAGAGCAGTGTCTGTATAATCCAGCAGGGAGAGGGTTAACTATCTACTGTAGTATTATTTAAGTATTAATTTAAGTATTATTTAAGTATTAATTTCACTGGCTTTGTCACTATTGTTAACAAACTGGCATTAAAAAATCTCTCAATGTTGAAAACAAATCCCTGCTACGTGCATAGATTAGTGGTATAACTTTTCAGTGTTTTGTAGGACCTGATTTATTAACAAATTCATCACTTGGATTAACGATTGTGTATTTTATACGATTCTAATTGACACTAATACTAATATGCACATGATTCTTTCTTTCACTGTATGCAAAGTAATTTTCTGAGATATTTAAAGGTATTTAGCAATCTTAATAATGAAAATGGCCATGAATCGGGGTCAGTTAAGCACGTCTAAGTTATTCAAAGTTGTAAAAGTAGGAAATTAGCCATCATTGTGGATTAGCTGAAGGATAACCACTGATCAGAGGATTATTTTGGTAAGAAACAAGCATGAGCGAGTTTTGCTGAAATTGACCTACTAATCTTTATTCAACTTCAAGCTTGTGATTTTCATAATCATGTAATTCCTCAGGATGTGTTGTTTCTTGAAGTTTAAATTATTTTTGATAACTGCAAGCATCCAGTGATGCTCAATAAAGTTACTACTATTGGTTGCTCATTTCAGTTACTGTAAAACACTTAAGCATGTAGACTTCATGTGAGAATGATTTGCACAAAATCTTTGTCTTACAAATTGTTAATTATGAGGCCAATAATCCTTGGGTACAAAACTACATTGTGAATCTCAAGGTTGTTTACAAATTATAGTCTGTGCTTGCAAGTTTACTGCAACATTCACCGCTATGGATGTTGCAGGTTTCCTCCTGCCCTAAACTGACATGTCGTGATATAAATAAAATAGTCGTTATATAAATAAAATTGTCCTCACACACCAGAGGTGAGTGAAATATCGCGTTGCCAATCAGCGGCGACATCAAAAGATTCTATCAAAATTTGTTGTTGTGAATTCCGATTTAGGTGTGCAAGCATATAAATATTATCATACAGATAAATGATAGGGTTCTATCTCAGAGTGTATATTACCGGATTTGTCGCCGCAAAATTTGCCTTCGGTATGTAAGAACCTTTAACCACAAATAAAATAATATAAACAATTTGTTGCATTTAAAGTCACGGATGCACATTTTACTAGTATTTTTAAAATGCAAAAATTATTCTTTGTTTATTGCAAAAGTTTACATAGATTCATTTTACACACAACCCCCCACCCCTTGAAAATAAAGTATTTTACGGTAGTTACCTCCCTTGTATTTGCACGAAATAATGCTAGCGGTGAAGCTTGCCTTTAAACACTCCTAACGTTCTTCTCACACTAGGATTTATTTATTTATTTATTAAGCCGATTGTCAAGAGATCAAACTTTAGTGTTAAAAACTACGACTCAAAAATCCCTATTCACCGATTTTTCTTGCATCATATTTTATTCAATTGACTTCAAATTTAGTCAATGGATTATTGTCGTGTTATCCACTGACGGGTATCATTACTAGTCCCATATTGTGGCGGTGTTATCCCTGGGTTATTGTACAAAGCCCCATTCCACCAGTGGGTTTTCTCAGGTTACCACTCCAGCTATAGAGTCCAGTACTGTACATACAAGAGTGGGAAATGTCTCGCGCCTGACCAACTCGACTGATCAGTGGATCCGTTATTCCTCAATGTCGTGTGCGGTCACCCGTGTAATAGGGCCTAAATATACTGAATGACACAGACTAGGGGTGAGGGTTTAAGTCTAGGCTGTATATATGCAAACCGAAGGAGCCTGTGGTTCTTTTCGGTACGGCACAAAACGTATGAATCGCGGCAAATTGATCGTGGCCGTGAAATGCACAAAAAACAGTGAAGAGTCGGACATGACAAATTTGATTGTGACCGTGAAATGCACAAAGAGTGTGAAGGGTCAAACATGACTAACTGATTTGTGGAAATTAAATCAAGCCTCGGGAGTACGTTTTTTGCCTGATTAACCAGTTGTTTTCATTCTATATTTAAGAGGTTATGACTCTTGGATAATGCATAGGTGAAAGATTTCTGCTGTGACTAAAAACAGTAAATCACTCGCATAAAGTGTTTTTAAGTCAGTGGTGCAGATGTAAAAGGTGTGAACAATGGGATAGAATACGTCTGTGTCCAGACCCAGAAATACTCAAGCCAAATTTTATTGGGGATTTGTTAACAAAAATCGTCGCAAATGGGTAAAAGATTCACTCAATTAACAAAACTTGCATTAAATCATGCAATCTCAAAGAAGTTTCGTAATCTTGGCCTCATGCCCCGATTTCTCGAGAGAAAATCTTGACTCGTCTGAGAATTGAGACTCAATACAAATGTAAATTGACAGCTGAGGTTTTTAACTGATACAAAACAAAATTGAACTGCATTTTTTATGAAAAATGCAAATTGACAATTTTACTAAAAGTATAGTGCATCTCTGATTGCCTTCAGCATGGAAATAAATGGTTCCTATTGCTAATTTACCGTGAGGTGGGAATTTCATTTAACCTTCTCCCTGTGAATAAAATCAAATTGTTCTATTTCTGCATGTGATCGGGCAAGTTAACTCGCCTTCATCAGGGAGAGGGTTAACTCCAAATTCAATGTCAAAAGTGATCTGTTGATGTTTGGAGTAAAAATGTAACTTATGTTGTGGGTTTCCTCCTGCCATAAACTGACAAATCATGATATAAGTGAACTAATCTTGAAAGCAACTCTAAACCCCAATTAAAAAAAAAAAATACAATAACCAACACCAGCAGAGATGGTAATTAATCTATAATTAACCCAAATTATTTGATGAACGTAAATGCTATTTCAATCTTGACGAATACACATCTTATTAAATATATATGTATGCATACATGATTTAAGTTATTTACAAATTCTTATCAATACAGTTATTACCAGCAGCTTAAATTTAACACCAGCCGTGATAATTATTGCCAGCAGCTTACATTTAACACCAGCAGTGATGATAATTAATCTGTAATTACCAGGAATTTGTTGATGAAAGGAAATGCTGTTTCATTCTTGGCGAATATAATCGACATTGCAAACAACACCATGAATACAGCTTTACGTCACATGGGGTGTATGAATACAATCGTAAGGCAATACATGCGTACCGTCTAGTGCTCTTCACTGTCTATTATTAATTCTTTTTAAGATTATAATTAAACTCTGTTTGAATACTGTTACACATGCCGTTACACCGTGGTAACATGTGATGTTTTGGGAGTGGTGCCCCAGGGTGTTATGTTTTGGGGCGTTCCCTGTATGATTTGTCGTCGCAAATGGGTGAAAGATTCCCGCAGCGACGTTAAACTCCATATTCACTCACTGTGTGATTTGTGAATGGATGGCTGTGACGAAAATAGTAACTTGTGTTTAAATATTGAAACCAATTACTCGAACAAAAGACTGAAAAGAAACTGCCAAATTATAACCATTAATAAGTTTGTTATCCAAATTTAAACTTGTAGCATCCATAATCAATGACGTGAATATGAATATGAATACAGTAGACCTTGCATATATAATGGCCTCGCATAAACCGGACACTCGTCTGTAACATACTGAATCTGAAGTCCTGGGCCCGTATAACGCGGTATATGTGTTTAAGATAATTCACATATAACGGACACAAATAGCCGGTCTCAATTAGTACATTATATGCAAAGTTTACTGTATTTACCTTAAAACTATTCTTTATACGTATATATATATTTTATTTGGGGGGGGGGGATTAAATGACAAACATCATGACACATTATTTAGAGAATAATCCACGAGATATGAGTGATTACGGAAAATATGTCCCGAGTGAAATTAATGTTCACAGTTCCGAGCTTTGAACATTAATTTCACTAGGGACATATTTTCCGTAATCACTTGTATCGAGTGGGTTATTCTAATTATTCAACATAATAATTGTATTGGAATAAATCGTGATAAACTACCGAAAACGACTTGATTTAGAGAGACTGCCACAGTCCGCTGATGAGCGTTCGTCCGCCTGCGACGTCAAGTCATGACGTTAAAGTCATTGTCTGGGGACGACGTCACAATTTTTGTTCACGATAGAAAATATAAAAATAAAATAAAATATTGATAATCTGTGGGACAAGCAGTAAATGTAATGTGTTACTCAATAACGTGTGTTGACAAACAAAAAGTATTTAATTTCAGTTTTAGGTAAAACACATTTGATTACTGAACTTTGAGTGCAATTTCATGCTCAAACTCAAATTATATAGGAACATTTGTGAACAAAACTTGAGTATATAGCATGAATTTGTATTCAAAATATTTTTCGTAATTTCTGGGACTGGTTTTGTTTGCTAGATTTATTTATTATTTACCAGTATGCTCAGGGCTGGTTTCTTAATGAGTCGGAAAAGTAAATAAGAAACTAGTAATAGTAGTACATACATTTAGTAAAATGTCGCCTAATGCTGAAGATAGTATTGTTTCAATGTATCCATCTATTAATGAAGTAGTTTGCAACTTGGAGAAAACACATGATTTAATAACTGCAACATGACCTTGTTATGAGTTACCATGGTTACACATAATGGTTACCAGATGGGGTATTACGAATGCACAAACCTGTAACATATTTATTTATTCATTCAGCTTTTGTCGGTAGTTACTGGCACGACCCAAGTGCTAACCAGTGTACATTGTACAAAAGGTGAACACGGAAAATAATGATTCTGTTTGTGATGTAACGTAAGTCAGTGGTGAACGGAGCATGTAATTAGTAGGGACGACATCCATTTGTCCTCAACAAGCATAATATCTGACATATCAATTTCCAATGATTTGGTTTCTGCGGGTGCGGGGTGCGACAGCGTCAATTATCTACTGAACTACAAAGTCGCCTGTTCCAGGACTATCATTTGTTCCACTATTCAGTGATTTTCAATAATTTCTGAGAATACAATATATATTTAACTATATTTTTTCTCTTCTTTTAACTATGAGGTTAATATACATAGATTGCAACAATTTCTATTTTTATGAAAACAATTGTTTATAACTATTTGAGTTATAAATTCAAAGACTTTATGTATACAATTGATAATAAATTATCAATGTTTCACTGACAAATATGTATTAAAAATAAAGCCTGATGCATGTAGGTCAAATGTCTAGTAAATATGTACTGCTTCCGCGTTCATGATTGATTTGGATTATGGCATATTTTAAATAAAGAACACCTACTAATTACCAATAGATGATAATTGGAGCAATAATTGTATTTTATTTAAAATTAACACCAATTAGCTTCAACTTTTGCAAAATGAGGTATAGGGGGGTTGATCACGTGACTAAACAAAAATTGTTTATATTTGTTCATTAACCATAATGTCCTTTCATGTACTGATGTAGTTATGTTGTAGCACAATTTCCATCAATCTCTACAGCATTTTATGTTTTTTACACGATGTACAAAAATAATCGCTCTATTAGTTTGTCATTGAGATCGCTTCAAAATGTCAAAAATACATCATTATGCAAAACAAACAGTGTGTTTTTATAATATGTGATAATACTTTTTACATCCATGCATGCATTAGGTATTGTTTATATATTAGTAAATACCGATTTTAAATTTAATGATTTCACCAGAAGATTACGCACCCCATCCTGTTTTATGGGGGCGATAATAGGCCCTGCCAGTGGCATAAAAAGGCCTATTTTCACTCTGTTTTCTGCCGCTGTTCGCGCTATAACCGAAGTGGTGCAGATAACTTTGAATATACCAGACAGTCACACTATAGCTATACATGTGCCATAGTACATATTAAGAAAAATATCCAGGAAAACGTTAATATTTTAGGCGATAATAGGCCCATAACCAGTAGGTATTTACATAGATTTTGAAGAAAGAAAGTCAATGATATCAAGATTTCATTTTTAAAAGTTTTCTATTTATTATTGATACAACATTATTAATATTATGCTACAGCAAGCATGTTATTTAAATTGATTATCACCGTCTTTTACAACTATCATTCAAACATTTATCAGTATGGCGTTATACAAATAATATTGTCTTTTTAAGCATGACAAAACAGTCAAAGAGTTTGTGGAACAGTTAATTATTCACCTCTATCCTACAACTAGACACAGCAACGTTAAATTTCATATTTACTCACTCACTCACCTACAACTAGACATGCTCTATAATGGCACTGCAAGGGTTGTGATTAATTTTGGCAAAGGGACGAGTAATTATACACCGCAGATTCAGAACTAGGTGACATTACGATCACTTCGGGTCGTATGCGACATGCCCAGCTAGTCGTGAGTCTTTGTAATTGCGTGAACAGACTATTCAATAGATCCGAAATGTCATTGGAAAGTTTACAAAGGTAGGTGTGATTGAACTCTAAATCTAATATTAAGTTCTTTGACGGGGCATGTGAATGTAATAATATTCAGTAATAGTGGGGTATGTGAATGTGAAAATATTCAATAATGATAGTGTGTCTGGATCTAGGATTTCGTGTTGTCATTTGGAACTGGAGGTATATATGTGGGCTGCCATTGTAACCAACACTGAATAGATCATGTGTGATTGTGTGGTAGGAATGGCGAACACTGGGTCAGCTGATATAATAGGCCGATCTTACGATGTTCCGCGATGTCTAGTATATATTTGTTTTGGAAATTCTATAATATTATGTCATGTACAGTATTGTATATTATTCTGTGATGCTTGGAGATAATAAATACACATAATATGTTGTGTCATGAGCGTAGTGTTGTTAAGTGTAGTGTCGTGTAATATTTTACGATGTTGTCTGTACTGTTGCAATGCAGGTACTCATCCTTGGTCTGTCAGTATCAGCCAGAATGTTGCTGGTTTCTTTGATGATATACATCTTGAAAAACAAACAAAAAGTAACACGACATGTGGGCGTGCAAGGATAAAACGTTACCAGTCCTCACTGAAAATAACCCGTCACAGGCGTGCTGACTAGCTCTATTTCGACCACTGATATAAGTGAAACAATCTTGAAAGTGGCTCTAAAGTCCCAATTAAAAAATACATAAATAAATGCATCAGATTTCATGCTCAACTTGGTTTTGTTCACAAATCACCATATAAAATTTGAGCTGTATGAAATCGTACTCGGAAAGTTCCGTAATCTTAGGGCCTGGCTCTGAGATTATGATTGTCACAAATGGGTGAAAGATTCCCACAGCTACGGTCAAGTCCATATTCACTCACTCACTGAGATTATGATAATATACATGTACATGTACTATGTTGTGTATTGAATTTTTTTTTATCATAGTTGTAATACATGCACACAGTTTATGAACAATCTTGGAGAATAGTGATGTTTACGTGAATCCATTTGTAACCAATTTTAAGAGTATTTTATGAAGTTGGTTGTAAATTTGCTATCAGTCTAGTAGTATCATTATGATGTTTAGTCTATGTACTACATATTTTATTATTATTTGTAATGATTTGTGAAACTATTTTGTTGACTATGATTGTTAAATATAAAGTCTTGAACTGCAAAGAATTCAAAGATAATCTTTTTTAAAGTAAAGTTTTTTTTATCCATATTAATATATTTAATGTTTGTCTGGAAAACAAAAAGTTTACTTAAATTAATTGTAGTACATGTACATTGCGCTTAAGCTAATGATGGTGACATTTTAGATTTCTTTCAGAAATATGTAGGTTTAAATTCATAGATTTATTAATATCATCAGAAATAATCAGGTATGTTCTGTTCCTCCAAGTCTGACCACTACTAACTTGGCATAATGTATTCGAAATATTTAGTCGGCTAAACGACAAACACACAATGAGTTATTTGATATCCAACACTGACAGCCCATTAGTAATCTATTCCTTTGTTTAATTAGACAAGTACAACACTGTTTGCATTTCCGCGGAAGGTAGAGTGCAGGAGGGCATTGTGGTTAATATTCATAAGACACAGAGATTAGCTTGATGCACTTTAAATATGGCAAAAGTTTCAACGTAATGTTGGGTTTTTCGGAAGTATTCCTATGGAGCAATGCCCTTACAGATCTGTGCACCTATGATAAGGTATATAATTATCTCGCTCTACAACACTGCTTTTCAATTACTATTTTTTAACAATATTTATTTTAAACAGACAACTATTAATGTATCTGCACATGTAGTCTCCCAAATGAATATAATCAATTATGGCTATTTTCGGATTTTGATTAGGTTAATCAGTAATGCAAAGGAAGAGTCACACAAAAGGTCTATAACTGTTAGTTGCTGTGTGCATGTTCTTCTGGTGCAGTCAATACCATTATATGTACTATTATTGGCTTTATCTGGGGGAGATACAGACATAACAAAGAGTTACCTCCCTTATACCAATGGTTACACGTAAACAGTCCTATCTTCCCAGCAATAAAGGGGTTGCATCATAAATGTTTATCTGTCTGGTGTTTCATTAATTATAAATACTGTTGTGGGTTTCCGCCTGCCCTAAACTGACAAGTCATGATGTTAATGAAAGAATCTAGCTACTAAACCTAAATACTAAAAATTAAAAATACTAAAAACTAAAAACTAAAAATTATCAATACACACTATCTTACTTGCATGCACTTGTATGATTACATTTAGATAATGCCGCTTTATATTTTTATATTCAATACTCACATTATTTGCATATAGGTAGTAAATGACTAATGTAACCCAACCCTGTCTTGTAGATTTCAATGTGACACAATTTTACTAGTTGGATCTCTAGTGTTTCTTAACATCTTCATCCTTGTAGAATCATCAAAATTAACTGTTCTTTGTTATGGCATATCCGTGAGTTGCCAGAGATACTCTAAAGAATAGTGCCTGTGCCTAATCCAGCAAGGAGAGAGTTAACTCTCTCCCTACTGAAGGAAACCAGAGATACCCTAAAAAGTAGTCCCTGTGCCTAATCCAGCAGAGAGAGGGTTGAGGCCAAATCTTTGAAAGAGCTACAACGGCTTCTCCTCCCATGGTAAAACAGACCACCAGGTTGTCACAGGACAGATATATTTATTATCAACTTTTATTCATGTATTGCAGGGTTACATCAGTGATGAGCCGACCCCCAAGCCCCAGAACACGTGGGTGACCGACAACGAAGACCGCGTGCCAAAGAGACGGTCTACGGTGATGGGCATCAACACTGAAGACAGTCAGGATAACGGTACGTTCCTTGCTGCTTTTAGCTGGCTAGTGGGTGTCTTTACACCCATTGGGTTGGGGTCCGAGTAACCATGCTAGAAAGTGACTATAAAGCTCAATTAAAAATAACACCAAAAAAAAACACAAAAAAACATGCTAAAGTTTATGACATTATATCAGTGGATCAGTTTTTTCCTTTCAATTCTATTCCCTAGAAAGTGATTCTTAAGCTCCAATTAAAGAACAAAACAAAAACAAACATTTAAGTTTATAAAGTTATTACCCCTGTCAGTGGATCAGTGTTTCCTCTCATATTAATTTTCAACTCCATGGGGAGTATACAACGGTGCTAACCTGACATCACTTCCCCCACAGGATCCACATACATGCAGATCTACAAGAGGAAGCATCAGGCAAACGTGACCCGAGTGAACAACTATGCCGGCCCCGACACCAGTGGGAAAGGTAAGCTGTGCACGTGATCATATCTACGCGGGTAGTAGCGCAGTGGTTGGACTTCGGAACCAAAGGTTCCAAGTTCAAATCCCGCCCCGGAAGGCCCGGCATCAATGTTCGTGAAAGTTACACTTCTGGCATGATATTGATAGGATGCACTGTCTGTAGATATGGCAATGCAGATACCATCCTTGGTCTGTCATTACCAGCTGGTGCTTGCAGGTTTACTACAACAGTCGGTGCAACAGGTTTTGTAGGTTTCCTCCTGACCTAAAACTGACAAGTCCTGATATTAGTGAAAGAATCTAGAAAGCAACGCTAAAACTACAATTTAATTTAAATTTTTTTTTTTTTGGTGGAGCAATCACTACAAGCACCGCTGCGTGATTTTTGTAACACTGTAGCTAGACATTCAACTATGGCAGACCGCCAATGAACACTGGGATACACCATTTCTTCAAGGTTCATTTGGTAGCCAACAAGCTCCCAAGATTTCGCGTGAATAGAGGAATTTGGTTTCCAATTTTGATCCCTGTCGTGTTGGTGTATCAAAGTTTGGCTCGACCCCCTGGGGGCAATGTCCAGCAATGTGTGACGCTGTCTTTGTGATATGTTTGATTGAGTTTCAATGGACTTTGAGGGATTATTCCTGTCTTGGCAAAGATCAATATTATTTTTGCAATGTTGTGGATTGTGTTGCGGTAATGAGGTACAAATTAAGAGCAAGTAGATATTTTAAATGTGTGTGAGATGACATGCATGTTATAATGCTTGTTGGTGTACGGTTGAGGTGAATCTGGTGTTGGGAGCCCTACCTTCTTTTCAAGATTATTTGCGACTTGTCACTTTGACGGAAGTAAATTTGTCACACCTTTAGAACGGACAATATTGTTGCAGCAAACCGGCAAGCAACTGGATAGGCATAGGGTTAACTTTTAAAGTTGCCTACCCCCTTTTTTTCTACCCGTATGAGGGACATGAGCATGAATTGACTAATCCCTCGAACTATAGCAGATCCACAGAAATATACGTTTCCAGATTAGAAGAAATGTATCAACATTGATTCATAAATGTTGGGGGTGGGGGGAAGGGGGAACAACTATTTTATTCTCAACCTAATCAGTGTTTTTCAGCTAAATGTTTGTACTATTTCTTGTAATGTGCTTTCGGTCTTTACATGTTTCTTGATTATTTAAAAAAACCACTTACTTGAACACTATCTTGACAATTTTTTCATTATCAAGAATCTGTGTTGGTATACCTATGACAATTCATGGACATACCCATCTAAGTATAGATATTAAGGTCTAGCATTCCAATCTCTGATATTTATAATCCCAATTACGATTGTAATAAAGCCTAGTATGTTTTTAATAACTATATGACCTGTAAGATATTGTAGTTATCTATTTAACCCTCTGCCTCCTGGAATAGACACATATACTGCTCTCTAGGGCATCTCTGATTGCCTACAGCATGAAGTTAACAAGCAGATATAAATATATGTATAGTGTTCTGAAACATAAGTAATCATTATCTATAGAACATGCATAATTCACTGACTTTTCCAAATAAATGAATTCAGCTCTCTTTGATATACTTCCCAGAATGACGTACTTTCCCACACAAAAATGTCAAAGAAACATATACAAGGGGAACAACTCTTGTAAACCTCTCGTGACCAAATAGTGATGTGCGAAATTAGTTACCGAGAAAATTCACAACTGAAATATTAAACAGTACAAGGGGAGCAACTCTTGTAACCCTCGGGACCAAATACTGCTATTCAGCGAAAATTACGTAGCAGGCAATTTACGACCAGCGTTAAACAGTCCATGGAAAAATCAATCAATTAATCAATCGAACTATAGAAAATGAGACTGATGGTCTAAAGCGAGAAAATGTTATTTTGTTGATTGCCGGCTCAGTGTTGATAGACAGAGGACATTAGGACATGTCCTGAGGGAGGACATTAGGACGAAGCCACAAGGGACACATTCTCATCATGGGCTGTCAATCTACTATGCACACATCAATTATTTCAATGTTTTGGATTAACGCGGGACTCATATATACTAGGCAGCCAAGCTTTCGCTTGCCAAGCATTGCGTTAAATGTCTCGATTCTTCACGTCGCCGCGGCCAATGGTGCCCATCCCGTCGGACTGAGTTGATTTCGGAATCAGTGACCCAGTTTGTAATACATGATCTCTCAATTAGCGTGGGATGAAGGCGTGATTGTTGTTATTGTGTTGTTGACAACATTGCCAGTCCGAAATGATGGGTCGCAGTATTAGAAATTTAGAAAATAATAAGTGGATCCATAGGCTTAATGTTAATGATGGTTAAACAGTGTATAAAACTCCAGCAATTTCACTGCCAGACATGAGGACTGGTAAGTCTGAGAAGTTGCCCGTCCTCATACATGTTGGCCAGTGATCGATGATATACATCCTGAAAAACAAACAAAAAGTAACACAACATGTGGGCGTGCAAGGATAAAATGTTACCAGTCCTTGCTGAAAATAGCCCGTCGTGGGCGCGCGGACAGGCTCTATTTCGAACACTGGTGGAAACTGATTATTTGTTTTTGAAATGTAAGGGAAGAACACTAGCCATAGCCCCTCTCCCTGCTGAATTAGGCACAGGCACTGCTTGTTAGGGCATCTCCAGTTGCCTACAGCATGGAGAGAGTTAAATGTTAAAGCATGGACCTGTTTGGAATCAATACCATGATGACAAAAACTATCTATTTATTCATCACTACTTATTGCTCTTTTGTTATGTACAATCATTGCAAATGGGTGAAAGATTCCCACAGTGACGTTAAACTCCATAATCACTATTGCATAACATTTCGTTCAATTCCATTCAAATATGAACAATACATTTATTTTGTTTCAGCCGGTCTAGTCATGTCTGAACAGTCTCAGCTCAACTTTAATATCCCTAAGATAAAAAGGCAGTTATCTAAAGGTGAGTGTTCGTGGTTTGCATAATGGTGTGACATGAAGTGAAGTACTGGGATACATTCATCCTTGAAAACCCAGGCCATTATGACTACACTAACCTCCGTCAAATACCCTGGGATCACTGTCTACATAGAACTCTGTTTTCTACTACTGTTCGCCAGTATGAATATTTTATTAAATTATATAAGCAACCAATCAGATAGGCTGAGATAACTCTTAAAACATGGAGTTATCTTTGTCTATCTCGCATGTATCACTACAAGAGCTCACGTAACCCCCACGCACCAGTCGCATGTCTAGTCTCTGATTGGTTGCTTATATAATTTAATAAAATA